>JAQHUG010000391.1:1088835-1104374 GCA_028555095.1 Dicrostonyx torquatus | reverse complement strand
GTACACATTCACAATGGACTAACCAGAATGAGGATGACCCGCATCCCATCAGCCTTCATGCGATTGATCAGGTCTGGAAACCCAGAGAACTTGGTGCTGAGGGTGAAGTCCAGCTGCCTCTCCATGTAGTCGATGTCTGAGTACTGCACGTCCTGGGAGGACACAAGAAAGAGTGGCTGCTGGCTGGAGAGTTCAGGCTCCAGCAGTTATCGCAGCTTGTGCCCAGCTATTCAACCCCTATGTATGCCACATTGTAGCTTTGGACTTCGGGATATTCTCTGATGTTTTATATTTTGTTCAGAAACAGAAAAAAGAATTTATTTCAACATCAACAAAAAATGTAAGATGAGTACCAATGCCTGTGTGTAAAGGCTGTTGTAAAAAAAATAAAAAATAAATAAAAACACTATAGGAAGATGTACTTTGACTTTCTCTATGAATGTGTCCTGGAATCAGTGATGATTTTACACAGAAAAGAATGTCAAACATTCAGTCTTAATACATTACAGATCATAGTTTTACTATAAAATATTCATATCAAAACACTGCTCACTGTAGAGGACTAGTGTTGGAGGTGATCAAATACAGTGCTCTCATTGAGATTCTCTATTACAACAGAGCTTCTCAATCTTCCTAATGTTGCGAACCTTTAAGACAGTTCCTCATGATGTGTGAGCCATGATCATAAAATTATTTACATTGCTATTTTATAAATGAACTTCTGCTACTGTCATGGATTATAATGCAAATATCAGGGTTTTCTAATGGTCTCAGCCAATCCCTGTGGAAGGGCCCTTTGATTCCTCCCAAAGGGTCTCAACCCAAAAGATGGAAACCACTATGTCACACAGTGCTTTGCATTAATGAAACGCATGACAATACGTTCATGACAAGCACAAAGTTTCACAAAGTGATTTCTGATTATCAGACCTCTGGTTTTGAAGTGAATGTGGCTGTTTTGTTATGTGATTCCAGTCCAAACGCAATACAGGCTCCTAGTATGAAGCCAGTGAGTGGTCGGGGATCAGGGAGCACCATGCTGTGCTGGACCAAACAAAGCAATCTTCATGAGGGATGGGCTCATTGAGTTTGCGCTAAGTTCCCTTAACTAAGCAAAACTAGTTTTGGAGTGGTGTTTTATTAACATATCAGTAAGAAGAGCATAATTAACTATCTTGAAGTCAGTCAAGAAGCAGAGGAAAGCCTGTTATGGGAGACAGTACCCATGAACCAATTTTAGTTTCTCTTTGTTAGTCTAAGCCACCACTGTTATGAGGGCAATGGTCTCCCGTAGAGAACTATGGATGGTTTAGGCTCAGTCTGATATGACATGAAGAAGCACACTGTGTCATTAATAAAAAAAAACTTAAATCTGACAAACAAATCCTCAGCAGATGTACGTACATAGGGAATCCGCTTAGCCACCATGTCATCATACAAGTTGGCGATCTCAGCATCATTTTCATATCCATAGCGACACAGCTGGAATCCCAGGGCCCAGTAAGGTACCATCACAGGCCGACCAATTAACTAGAAAACAGAGAAAAAGTGTTGAACCATAAGAGGAAAAGCTGAATGGAAGCTGGATATGAAGTCAGAATATTTAAATCAAATTAGACAGCTAATTTAAACCCAGAGGGTACTCTAAGGCTGTGGAGAGCTCCAGGGACACACTACAGAAAGCCTACAGCTTCCCAGAGCACACTTTGCAGAAATTCTGAAAACTTGCTTTCATTCAGACTTCTAGACATATAATTTAGAATCTAAAAACACACAACAAAGAGGGAAATAGTTAACTGAGAATACAGTCTCTAGCACTTGCCAGTTGTGAATGTGGACAGTTACGTGATAATTCTGTACTTGTTTCTTTACCTGCAAATCAGAGTTAATAGTGGGAGCTATCTCATGTGGATTTGACTGAGTAACTTAGTCTGTGTGATACCCTCTACATGTATTAATAGATGCAGTAGATATTTCATACATGTTTGTTGATGTTGTCACCAACAATGTTATCATTCCCTGTGACTATGACTCCCACCACAACCACTAGTGTTATTATCTCTATCACCATACTGTAACCACTGTGTCAATGTCATAATGATAACTCCCACTGCCATCATAATCATAAGCACCATTACTAATAGCACTACTACCATAACATCATCATATCAACCACCACCATCACTGTCAGGAGCTTACTCTCTCAGCTTCAAATATCAACCCCATCCAGTACTGTCACTTTCATCATCAATTCAGCCCTATCTTCCTCTAACACCATAATGGTCATCATCCTCTAAATCAGTTTTACCAAAATCACTTTGACCACTACATTCAATACCCATACATCTCACAACATCAAGATCACTATCACCATAGTTCCCCAGCACACTAGTCCCACCACTAGTTACCAAAAACACTGTGCTCCATTGCCACAAGCAGAGAAAACATAATTTGAATAGTTATAGAATTATATCCATTCTCCTAAATTCTGTATTATAACTTCTCCTGAGAGAGATTATAAAATTCAGGAACCAAATGACAATTACATTATATGGCAATCCTACATAGCAGGATTGGAACACATTATGAGTGTATGTATACACATGAACAGACAGAAACACAAACACACATATTTCATAAATGTATTCCTTCCTACCTCTGTATATTGTTGAGTGACAAGTTCTGGAGTTGGGCCCAAGAACACAAAGAAGTCCAGAATGCCCCCTGTGGTTCTGTATGTTAGGGCAGGCAGGGGCTGGAATGTCACATCTGAAAACACAAGAAAGTATTACCATGTTGAAATCCTTCATGTTGAGAATATTAATCCTGGAATCCTGGCCTTCTCTCTCTTCAGCTGTAACACACTGAAAGCAGATATTCTGCTGTATGTGCATATAAAATTGAAGAAGTTAAAAGAAAGCTCTCATTAGATGCATAACAATAAAAGTTGGGTAAATTATAGAATTAAAATGTATACAAAGGGTCAATGAAAGGGAAAATCAATCAACAAAGACTATATTTTCTTCACTAAGTACATTCTAAAGCAATTGAAGAATAGTTGGCATACAAAAAGGGACACAGGTTCATCCTACCCATGGCATTGCTGTTCAGCAGGAAGACTCCATAGGCGTTGCCGTCCTCCTCTAGCCCCATGTAGTAAGGGTGGACACCATAGGAATTCATCTTGTACTGAGAGGAATAGGGAAAAGACATTAGGAGACTGTGTTCATTGGAAAGAAACACAATAGAAACTCTATTGCTAAGTTGAGTCAAGATTACTCTGGTAGGAACTGAAGGGGAAAGGGGAGCTTAAAAATGTGTCCATCTGCCTAGCAGTAGAAGGTAGCAATCACATGGAGTCTGTAAAAAAGTACAAAACATATGGCCTGGGCAGAAAGGACAGAGCACAGACACAAACACCCTGGTGCTTACCCCCGGGGGCTGATCCCTGGAGAACATGCCCCACGTGTGCCAGTTCAAGTCTATCTTGAAAGTTGGGTGCTCAGTTTCCCCAAAGCCATAGATGTATGTGGAGGGCAGGCGGGTGGAGATGCGGATGAACATGTCATTGAAGGTGAAGCCAAGGAGGCCAGAGTCCCAGCTGCAGAAGGACAAGGGACATTTGCAACAGAAAATCAGCTTCTAGTGGTTCAACAGCTGCCTTTGTGAGGACAACAGGGCCTCCATTGCACAAACAATCCCTACTGGAGTCTCTTGCAAACAAAACAAGTAAGTCTAGGGGCCAAAATAAACAGTCACCACTGCTAGTGGCCCAAGTCACCATTCGCTCTCCTCCTCCCTTTACTGCTTTGTTTCCCTTTACTGATGTCCATAGTCACAGATCCAGTGACTTTTTGTGACCTTACCGCTTCAAACTCACTGTGCCTTCTGCTCCTGACTCCTAAAGCCCACTTCTTCCATGTATCCAGGGCTGTGATATGAGCACCTCACACCAGCTCACACCCCTGCTCACGTGCTCACTCATCTCTCCTGAGAGCATCTGAGGACCCTGCCGGGCTCTTCCTGTTCTACATCTCATCTAACATGATTGTCTCCACATTCATTCTAGCCATTACCTCAGGGAAATCTCTATTGTAACTGATGAATTCCCTCCAGCTCGCGACTTATTTCCTTCTATCACAGATATTCCTTTTCCCAGAACTTCCTGCAGGACCTCTCCTAATATCGATTACATTTCCAACATCACCTATTTCTCAGAGACGCAAACTCAGATTATGGTATCTAACTTTGCAAATAATGTGATTGCCCTATTTTTTGAGCATAGCACTTGTTACTATATCAAGTTTCTTTTCATAGTATAATTTAACTTTGTTTAATGGAAGAAATAGCACATCTGTCTCTGACCACAGTACCAGAGGAGAACCTAATACACCAAAGGATTTCAGTAAGTACTTGTTCAATAATTCCTATGACCCTGTAACTGTCTTAGTAATCACTCTCAGAATATTAAATATTTCCTCTATGAACAGAAAGCACTTCCTCACTTGGTGGCTAGAGGAACTATCCCCATAGACTCAGGTATTTCAGAACTTGGTCCTCATTTGGGCACTATTTGGGGACTATCGGGAACTGTGGCTTTGATACAGGAAGTATGTCACTGGGGACAAGCTTTCAAGTTCACAGCCTCACACAATTCCCAGTTTTCTTTCTATTTCCTGTTTGCAGCTCAACATGTGATCTTCCACCTGTTCCTGCTGCCCTGCCTGATGCCTGCATCTACTTCACCATCATGGACTTGAACTCTCTGATGCCATAAAGCTAAACAAACTCTTCAATAAATTGTCTTGGCCATGGCTTTTTATCACAGCCATAGGAGGTAACTAGTACATCATGGATCTGAACATGGGCCGTCAGATGCTTTGAGCCAGGATGTCTTCAAGGACAAAGGGCCTGGTGAGGAATGTTAAAGAAATCACGATCCCTGAGTCAGACCAGGACCCACTCACATTACAGTGCCTGTACTCTTCCTGCGAATTTCAATCCCAAATGGGTTCTCCTTGATGGAGACATCATAGAGACGGCCTTCATCGGTGCTGGCTGGAACATCAGGGATGTTCAGAGGCACTGGGACTTCATACCGTTTGTTGTTGGGATCGTAGATCTAGGCCAGAGGAAATCATTTTATGTAAAGACAAAAAAAGGCGTTTACCCTATGATGTTTTCCAAGCAAACTGACAGAAATCATGATTTACAACATTGCACAATTAACAACATAATTGCAAATCTAACAATATTATTGAAAATAACTAATGAAGATGTTAAATTTCCACATAACAAAATATTAGAGAATTGCAACACCAGATATCATAAATATACTGAATTGATCAATCCGTATTATACATAATATGTCAAAACATGACATCAATAGTATAAATATTCATGGTCAGCTGTCATTTCAGTAGAGCACTGTAGACAAGAATTGTACTCTAGAGATGAATACCTCAGCATACACAGCGTGTTTGACAGAGTCTAGAGCCTGTTTGTTTGGTCTTATTTTACCTCACAATGCACGACTTAACCAACATAGCAGAGAACGAGATTCTGGTAAATAGCTTGATCTGGGTCAGGTCTCAGTATTATGTGGTCTAGATCATTCATTCATTCATTACAACACTGCTTTTAACATAAAAACATTCCTTCTGAAATTGGTAGGGTATTTACAAGCATATGTTCTATGTGTGGATGTGTGAGCGTAGGGAGGTATGACAACTTTGAAATTGGGGGAAAACATCCATGTTTCTCTGATTAAAAATATCCATTCTGAAAATGAAATGAAGCTGAATAAATTAAGGATCCAAATACTACTGCTGATATAATAGTAAATAGTAGGCACAGTATTTGAACAAGCCAAGGTTAATGTCATTAGAGCTCAGGAATTCATGGGAACTAGGAAAGAAGATCAGAACACTCCTGGGGAATGCGAGCTAACATGAATTCTCTGCAGAAAGGCTTTGCTATTGCAGGGAAGGAACAACGAGATGGTTTCATAGAAGAAATACAGGCTGAACCATAAAAGTTAAGCAGCAAAAAACCCAGCACAAACTGAGAGCAAGGGATTCTGGTAAAGAAACAACACAGACGAAGACCCAGAGTGTAAAGTGGCCCAGAAAGACGTGTGTATGGGGGAGAGAACCACCATACAGCTTCATGGTTAGTGAGTGTGAGCTGAGGCTGCACACCCGACCAACTCCACTTTGGTGAGGACACACAGAAAACAACATCACAGCAGAAGCCAGAGAACTCAAGTCCAGACTGAGGTCAGACTCTAAGAGTGGTCTAGGCGAAGTCAGTCTGCCCTCAGCACTGCCTTGTGTTCTTCCAGCAGCAGGGAGTGCTCACTGGAGAGCAGCCTCTCTGTGGGATCCCAGTACCACCACTGTGGAGGACAAACCCTTGTTTTGGGTCAGCTCCCAGTTTAATCAGGAAACAAAAAAGACGATAGCTAGTTCACTCCTATTCCAATTAACACTCCTTTATTTAATTAAACCAAGGAAGGAAAAGAAATCACTTCCATGAGAATTTCAAAGTTGTCTCCGATTATTTTGTCCAAAATCCTACCCCTCCTCTTATATTGTCAATCACAAATCTGTTCCATTTCCTATCTTCCATTATCATTACCAACCACACACACACATTTGCAAGCTACGGACATGGTAGTCATTCCTCAGGCCTATTCCTTGTGTAGTCTATATGAATGACCAAGATGGTCTCAAGGTCTCAAACACATCCTCTGTTGCCCATCTCCCATCTTACCCCTATACCAAACTCATCCATCTGGAACTGCTCAACCTTCTTAGGAGCCTCCATGTTTTGTCCTCCCAAACGGTTTCTTTATACACATTGACATTCACATATATTTAAAGTTAGGAGAGGTTCCACTACCCTGCGAGTCATCTAATTACTCTCTTTATTAGAATGTTGCTCCACACCATTTTACTAAAAATAAAATAAAATTCTTTTTTTGGAATGTTGTAACACAATTGCAAAGAGTGATGGAACTGGAAAGACCCTGCCCATACCTGACTGCAACACTGTGCTTACCTTAAACTGCAGCATGTCATTCTTGTGGTAGATCACTCGCACTTTTAGTGGATTCACGGGTGTAGAGGGGAAGGTGTTGCTAGAAAGAGAAGTCTTCAGGGAGACATCGGCTGTGGCCACATTTGAACCATACTGAACATTGCTGACTGAGTACAGCTCATTGGCAAAGTAGCAATAAGGGACCCCAGAAGAGCTGGATTCCTGGAAAGAAAGTCAATGTCCTAAGTCAGCAGGGATCTGGAGTTACAAAAATAGATTATAAAAGTCAATTTATATGGACAAAGCTATCATATCATTCACTCGTGCCTATAAGAAAGTAAGCATGGATTTAAGTTCCAGGACTCCAAAACAGGAAAGACTTTATCTTCTGCATTACACCCCTCAATCTAAATAAGGCTCATCGGGAGCTTTTTATTTCCATGGTTTTTAATAAATCTGGGGGGTACACTCTTGTGATGAAGACATTATAGTTTGTATTTTAAGGGTATCCACTGTCCATGAATGTCCTCAGCACACTTACCTCCCAGATGCAGCCACGGGCAATGCAGTTGTCCTCAGAGACACCCTGCTCATCTGGATAGCAGTCTATCTTCTCCTGGTCCCTCTTGAGGTCCCACTCCACTGTATATGCTTCCCCCAGCACGAGATGGATATCTGTGATGGTGGCAACCTGAAGGAAAGCAAATTCATCCTCAGGATAAAGGTCTTGTCAGATCTGAACCTTTTTATTTTTTTTTAACAGAAATTAAGTGTAACAATCATTCTTAGCCTATCCTTAGGCCTTGCTTCTCACAATTAAAGAGTACACTACAGTTGGCAAGTGGACAACTGTATGTATGGGGTAAGAGATAGTGGCAACAGGAAAATGCCAGTCTTCTATCAAAATCGTCTACATTACACTGTAGAAAAAGATAGAAAAAAAAACGGTTATGATCATACTTTTTTTTAAATCCCTTCCCTGAACCATTTGACTCCTGTTCATTTTGTCAGAAAGGCTTTCTCCTCCAATTCTCAAATTAAGCTATTTTTCTCTCTCATCACCTCCCCATATCATGACCCCTTTGGTGTGGATGCTTAGAGAATGGGGCAATATGAGTCATGTGCCTTGGGCTGTATCAGGTTTTATGGAACCTTACACAAGTTTTCTGAATTATTTTGATCTAAAATTTATCAACTAAGTGTGAGACTGGGAAATAGGACATATCACTATATGTCTCATCATGTCCCAAGGCCAGAAACCCACACTTGAAGCTACATACACTGCATTTGCTTTCAACTGCAGCATTCCATTCTAATTTTTCCTGTTCTTTTATTTGAAGTTTCTTACACAGCACCTGCATAACTAATGCATTCACGTATCTGGAGCATTCTGTCACTTTCTAGGTGTCACCATCGTTTTCTCAGTGTCCTTCCAGTGGACACTTCCCTGTCTTTCCTGTCCTGCCAATTTCCACCCTCCACCACAGACTACATGAAGGCCTTGATTTAAAAATCACTACAAAGACCTTAGAGACTAAAAATGACTTTCTTAATTAGGTGCCTGAGATCCTCTCAAATATGACAAGTTTTCTCTGACTCAAAATTCTCTGCTCCTAAATGTGAATGAGACCTCAGCCAGGCATGGAATTAAAGGCTGATCATGCAAGGCTTCTGAACCCTTTTACTGGCCTGTCAAGAATAATTCATCTTGGAGAGCATCACCAAGACAAGAACTTTCTAGGAAGACAAGCCTTTCTGAACACATTACCAGCTATCTTTTTTGTATAAAATGTGCACTTATTTTTTGGTATTCAGGTTCAAATAATACATTCTACCTATTATTATCTGAAAGTTTAATGACTTTAGTATATTCATGGCCAGAAAAGTAAATTTGAATTCACCTGCTGGGTCAGGGTTTCTTTCTAGCGAGAAGGTCCTGTCCCTTCAGCTTTATCTCTGCTTTCCTCTTTTACCAGCTCTCTTTCTTTACTTCTTTTGTTTTTCTTTCTTATCTCTCCTAGAATAAGGGTATTGCGACTGTATCCAAGCAGCCTCTATCAGTCGCTACACAAAACAGACCCTAGCTCTGACAAAGTTCAACCTCTGAATCAATTCCAACAAGCTTTCAACTTTGAATTATTAATTGCAGAAAAATAAAGAAAAACTGTTTGCCTTCTCAGACTTCTAGTCATGTAAAGCTGATGGATCCAGCCTTATTTTAGATGTGTGGGTGTTTTCATTGCATACATCATGTGTGCTGTGTACCCACAGAGGCCAGAAGTAACATTTGATCCCCTGGAATTGGAGTTAAGGGTGTTTGCGAACCAACGTTGTGTACTAGGAATCAAATGTAGGATCTCTGAAAGAACAGTCAGTGATATTAAATGCTGAGTCATGTCTCCCTCCATCTCCGTGAATCTAAAAAGCTGGTGTCAACTACTGCATTTCTTGAGATAAAATCCAAGCAAATATTTTACCAACATTTTGGTTTAGATACCTTCTTAATACTTTTGTATATTTTTACGTATGTGAATTGCTTCTCTCACCACCCTGGTTCAAACAATAGAGTTCTTTTGATGAAACATTAACTACCTTATTTTCTATCAAGAACAAAGCTTGTTTTCACATATGCATAACTCAGATGTCTTAAACTTGGCCATAGACACAATGAACCACCTACTTCTTTATTTGTAACTTTGTAATATATGAATTCTCTTTGTATGCTGTAATGACAAAATGTCAACTGTCAATAGACCACTTAGTAGAAAGCTCAGTTGACTAATGAAAGGTTCTGCACAATGCTGAGGAAATAGAGGTCATACAGAAAGGCTGGATATTCTTGTATCTGCCAGAATACCACTTCCTAGTCACCACCTAAGTTAGTTAATCGCTCCATCAACTTTTTCATGAAATTTCATAAAATTCTTACAAATGTATATGTTAGAGTATATTATGTCTTAATAGAGTTCAACAAATGGATAGAAACATTTAAAAATAAGTAAATAAATAAAAGCAATTTAAATGTTTTAATACTCTTATCTCTACCTTCACCTTCACTTACAAATCATCAACTTTTAGATCCCGTCCCTCGGATCTTGTTCCCACATCCAGTTAGAGAAACCCAAACACTGAGAATGAGGAAAATAAATATGGAAAAACTGGAGCCATGGTGCCTCAAACTATCTCTACATTTTTGCCTTCCTCCTCCATACTCCCACACGACCATCAGGCCTCAGATGGCTCTGATCCTTCAACAGTTCATGTAATCTTGAACAAGAAGTGATTCAAGACACCATGGAGGTTTGTGAAAGTCACCCTCACAGAATCAATTCTTACCTTCAGGTCAGAATTGTAGGAGATTTTTGGAGACATTTCAATGAGGGCACCATTCTGTTTCACCCTGAAATTGTTAATTTCCTCTGTCCCAAAGATTTTTATTTCCTGGAATGCTAAGTTATTGGGATCCTTGTAGTTTGGACTTGAAATTGTCACATCCAAATGGTTCTGAAACACATAAAACACAATGATGAACAAATAATGAACACCTGGATTCTTTAGGTCCTAAAATATCCCATTCTAAACTGTACCCTTTACCTGCTCTAAAGGTCTATCAGTTTTCTTTGCTGGTGCATGCTAATGGATGTACAAATTTATTTTTATAATGCCCATAGAGAACGTGAGGAAACAGATATTTTATAAAATAATCTTTTACAACACTAGCTTATTTTCTTTATCACTATTGACTCTTTAATAACTAGCTGATATAATTATGAATCAAGCCATAAATAGTGGTATTCATCCACGTAAATGCTGATACTGAAATAAATAGTTATATGCACACAGCAAAACATATACAGTCATCATCATATGAAATTTCACACAATATTCATAAAAATATGCACTCACTTGGGCAAAAGAAAATTCACTGAACAGGTAAGTGTTCGTGGCCACAGTATCTGAAAAAGAAAGAGATGTCAGCCTGGCTGTGACCACAGAAGATGAGCTTCACCTCCTCTCCTAAAAACTGACTCCTCTTTCTTCTCATGACTGAAGAACACTGCACCAGAGCTGTCAATCACAACTTCTTCTGTCACTGCGGCTGCCTCCAGATCCTCACTAGTACAGACAAAGCCACAGTGGACACACTGTTTCATTTCTTTTGATGCTACAGACCCAGACAGGGGACTTGTAGGCTATATATGGTAGCTCTACTTTCAACCTGTGAAGGAGTGTCTACACTGTTCTCCATAATAACTATGCAAATTTGTTTTATGATTTGTTGTCTTATGTTTTTGGTGTCTTACTTAAAATCACAATACCAAGCTCAATATTCAATAAGTTTTTCTCTATATTTCCTCCTAAGATGTTGCTGTTAAGTCTGTTGTCTATTTTCTCACAATGGCTAAGATAAACAAAATAAATAAAAGAATTAGGGTGCATGTTTACAATGGAGTTTTTTCTTAACTGTTAAAGAAAAAGAAAGTCCTGCATGGTGAGAGCAGACATGAATCTGGTTCATACTCCACTAGAAGTAGGTGAGACAGCTAAAGAGAAGCAATGTATGATCTCTGTTTATACATGGAATAAATAGCCACACTCACATGAACAGAAGAAGGAACAAGATAATTCGTGGTCAGGTAGGAGGATAAATGTGGAAAACATGTTGAAGGACTATGAACCATAATAAGAACAACTTCTAGGAAGCCATTAATGTTGCCATTAGTGGTGATGGAAACATCAGTTAATGCTATGGTAAACATTTCACAATGCCTGTATGTGTGCATAGTCCGCATGGCTACATAATTTTCTTTTTCCTCAATGCTATAAGCATGAAAGGATCCTTTGTAGTCCTCCAAAGGCAGTCATCTTATGGGAATCTATTTCCCAATTTAGAGTCGTGAGAATTCTTAGTGCAGTAGAGACAGAAAGGGAGGGAGGGAGAAAGGGAGGGAGGGAGGGAGGGAAGAAGGAAGGAAGGAAGGAAGGAAGAAAGGAAGGAAGGAAGGAAGGGAAGGGAAGGAAATAAAGAAAGAGAGTGTGCTAAAGCACATAAGATGCACATGATCAGGACTGTGTGTGCTCACTGCCTCCCGGCCATGGCTATGACTTCCACATTATTCCAGTTTTCCAATAAGAACTCATGGGGAAGATATTTACAATAAAAATGAATTACAGGAACAGTCTTCAAAATGTGTCCTTCAGGTATCTTTTAACAATGAAGTGAGAGACTGTTAGACATGAGTAACAAAGGAGAGAATTCAGAAAGAGAGAGACAGAGAAAAAGAGAGAGAAGCTCTTCTCCTCATTCTATGGTTCATCTATCATGGTCTCTGACGAGTACAAGCAGAAGTCCATGTTTTCTCTAGTAGGATACTCTAGGATGCATGGCGATATTGCAGTCATAGCTGAATGGCCAGCAGGGGTGAAGGGACAGAGTCAGACAGGCAGACCCACCATGGCCACGCCCTCTTGCAGCACTCACCCTTTGACTGCCCATCATCCCAGAACAGCTCTCCTCTTGCTTCTTTGTTTTCATCCAGGGCAATGAGAAGACCAAGAGGGTTCTTCCGACTGTGGGGAACAGAAGCACAAGACCCAAGTCCTTAGGGCTCAAAGAATTTTAGAAGATATTGCCACCAATTTTCACTTGGGCAAAAAGACAGATGGGTAAAGGACTAGTCATGGGTGACTTCTTCCCTTCAGAGAAAGGGGCAAGAATGCTAGAAGACACTTTCTCCAGTATCACTGTCACAGGAAAGAAATATCCCAAACCTCAGCAGCATATGTCCAAGCAGGGAGTCAGGGTTTAAACATCAGCGACAGTGGTGCTGTGGCTATGCTGATACACAGAATGTAGACTATCGAATAGGGTGGAGTCTTAGACAGTGGTGCTGCGGCCAAGGTCACCACAGACACCATACAATGAGGACTATATCAGCTGCTGCCAGTAGATATGTTTTCTCTGCCGAGGAAATTTTTACTCAGAAACACATAAAATAAGGGTTATTTATAGAATGGTAGTTCTATATTGGGTGGCTTTGGGGTCATTAGTTTGTTTGTTTTTGAAACAAGCAGCTCAGACTAGCTTAGAACAGGCTCCCTGGTCCAGGCTAGCTATAAACTCATGATCCCACCTGCCTCTGCCACTCAAATGCTAATTTTATTATATACCACTATGCCTGCCTAATTAATTGTATTTAGAAAACAAAACATCTAACAGGCATTTCACACTTGTTTCACATGTGCCCCTCACCTGCCTCAGTTGTCCCTCCTGTATTTATTCCAGGTCAGCCTTCCACTATTTAATCACACCGCTTTCAACAAAACCAACTGATTTCCTTTCTAGTTCAGGAATTGAGTTATCATTGTTAAAATGCCAATAAATACAAACATAAATCCGCACAACTCCTAAATCTTAGTAATATAAGACACATTCAACACACTTGACAGGCAACCAAAGTAGAGAGTGAAAAGTGACACAAATAAGATATCAGAGAGTGCAGAGAGGCACTAACAGAAGTGTGATAACAATTCAGAGGACGTGCACACTAAAGAGAGTGCAGAGGCACTAACAGAAGTGTGATAACAATTCAGAAGAAGTGCACACTAATGTATGGAATTTTTACTACTATGTATAATATTGTTAGGCTTGCAAGGAAGAAAACAACACTCATACGAGACAAAAACAACATAGGAATACACACAGTGAGCTAAAATCAAAAGTCAGACATGAGAGACACCATGTTAAGCATACTAAGCTGGACACATAATGTCATGGTTTTATTTCATATTTTCTGTTATCAATAAAAACTTCAAGTAAAGAAAAAAATTGACAGATTGAAGAGGCACGATTAGAGCCTGAGATGGGTATCAAGGTAGAAGTATTGAAGGTTGGCAAAAAAGGGGGCAAAAATAACCAGTGGATGAACATGATCAATGCATTACATATGGGTGGAAAGAGATGTGTCAGTGATTGGTTTATATAATTAATATTGGCTAATAATAATAATAATTTAGTAGGAAATTGAGGGGTGAAATGAACTAAGGGACCAGGAAGTAAATATTTGATAGTGTGCTTCACAGACTGACCCAGCATAAAGGGCAATGGAAGAAGATGCCCAAATGCAGTTAGTGAGTTGCTTATATTTGCAGACTACCATGTCCAGGACATAACTGATCCATATGGCTATCAAGACATTGCATAATGTAAAAATGTATCGATAAAGGGGTTTGCTGAATAACTACTCTGTCACACTGCAACTTCCATGATGAGAGTTTACCCTCTCGACCACATTTTTTTGTTATTTTTCATTTTCTTCCTTTTTATTTTCTTTTATCTATTAAATTTTATTTGGTTTTTATTTTTGGGTGGCGAGGGAGATGGGTAGGATTAGAGGAATATTGTGAAAGACACAAAGAATAAATTTAAAAAGTTGAAAAAAGGCATTGCATAAATTACAGGTACTCAACTTGCAAACACACTGGGAAAGTACAAGGATTCACTAATAAAGAATTTCAGACATCAAGGAAGAGGAAAAATAAAATTTCCATTTTTGCACGAAGAATTACTATGGGAGTACACAACAGGCTGATGTTGAAAAGATAATGAGAAAACAAACTGGCATTGGATTATACACTTTTTCAAAATGTGTAAAATTAATAATTAAAGCAGCGAGCGGTGTTCAAAAAGAAAAATAGGTTTCCACCCTTCTAATAAAACCTTGTCTGTGGTAAATAAATATGTTAATAGTTTCAGTATAACTTTGCACCAATATGGAACTCTTTAGTAGAAGTTAAGGCTACCATTTTGGAACAAAAAGTTACAAAGAGAAACTGATGTAGTGGACACTTGAGTTTATGCACCTGAATCCCATTTTGAATCACTGTAAAGACATGGCTCCGAGGGGTAAGGGTAAAAGTGGAAAACTAGAATTTTAGAAGGACCCTTCGTGGAACTAACCTAGAAATGAGAAGGAATGGAACAAGAGTAACGGACATGGGGTAGACAGTCAGACCAAAGCAAGAGAGGAATGACTGGACCAGACTGGAACTTTCTCAAGACATGAGACTATCAGAACTGGGAAAAGCAGGAGGCTGACCACAGGACACTCAGCATTTTGAAAACTGGAAGGGTTTACAGAAGAGCAGGGAAGAATATTTTTCCATGTCCACCAGGGTGTAGCTCTCAGTCTACAGCTTCCAGAGAAATGACAGAAAATAAAATGCAACGGCAGAGTGTGATCATACACACACATGAAGGGAGAAAAACCTAAAACACACAAATGCACAAGCACATACTCACACACAGGCAGAAGAAGCCAGCATCCTTCCTCACATTTCACCTGCTGCTTTAGCATACTATGGTCACAGGTATGGACAAAATGTCCAGTTGTAAAAAGGAGCAACTCATGTCCACATATAACAGAATAATAAATGTTTGGGAAACTGCATTTGACCTTGAGAGTCACACTTGATGTAAAATGGCTTTCTCCATAAAA
>JAQHUG010000391.1:1004469-1025593 GCA_028555095.1 Dicrostonyx torquatus | reverse complement strand
TATCATATATGGTTTCTGTGTGATTATTTTGTGTTTGAGCTGCAAGGCAGCTGGGAAACAAACAAATGGTCTACTACAGCAAATTGGCGCCCAGGTGGCCAACTAAAATCCACTTAAAAACCTGAGAGAGCTTGAAAAGAAATTCTAGACACAAAAGTACAGAGTTTAACACAGTTTCTTGCTGTTTGCTGGCAGTGTGCCGCAGCTCCTTTAAGAGAGGTTTTTCTGATTCAGAAATAGCAGAAAAAAGCCATGTTTTTAAAACGGCAGCTTCCTGGGCCATTCTGTATTTAAATGGGGTTTGTAAGCAGCATGTTACAAACTACTTAATGGCTCAACATAGACTTGCTGCATACTTGGAACTGGGGTGGTGTGAGCAGCTCAGAGGCAGTAAATGGACTTCCTTCACCATGTTGGACTGGGCGAACAAACAGAAAATGCTGTATATACCCTAGCAATTTTGTATCTTAGATTCTTAAGAAGTACTTAGCATTTTAAGAAGCACTTCTGGTAAGAAAATAATTGCAGATATGCAATAAAGACAAATATAGTTGAAAAAGACCTCTAAATGAAACACAGTATGTTAAAAAAAATGTACGTAGGCTTGGGAGAGAAAAAAAAAAGAGTATAGAGGGTTATAAAAAGAAGTAAATGGTATACAAAAAGTAAAACCAAGTTTTTAAAGAGACAGAGAACAGACAGTCATAAATTAAAAAGAGTAAGGAAAAATAAGCCACATAAAGATGGAAAATTCTGGAAGAGTCTGGATTATATATATTATTGTGTTTTCTTTGAATTTTTTGATGGTGAAGGAGCCATCAAATAAGTAACAAACATATATACTTTAAAGATATCTTGACTTCAGAATTTGAGTCTAAGGATATATTGCTTTGAAGAAGAGGTTCTCTTTTTGTTTACAAAGAGGATGAGAACCTGTGGAATACTTCCAGACTAATGTGGCTTGATGGACCAAGACCCCCTGAAAGGTCACCTTGAACACCCCTCAAAAATTACTTCACCCAATAAACAGTAGGAAGCAGAATGAAGAGAACTATGCCCATATTCCTAAAGTATTGTTTATAAATGTTTGTTTACATTTTAAGAGAGATATGCTATAGAGATTTGCATTGTTATGGATCTTGTTCTATTGATACAAATTTAAGGTCAATTTTGTCATATGTATATTTCTACTCTTGATTAAGGTATTGTATTTGTGTAGCTCATTAAAAAATGTAATCTATAATTAACAAATATAGGTTAATAGATAATCATTTATAACAGTCAAGCTTATAGTCATGTTAGTTAGGTTTTCTATATGTATAGAGATATATTTCAATTAGATATATGTTCTTCAAACCTTTCAAAGACCTATGGAATGTGGCATTTAAATGTTTTAAGAATTTAGGACTTTTCATGACAATGAGACACATCTGCTCCCGGCAGCACCATTTACTTCAAGGAAAGAGACTCCTTATGGAGGTTGGTCGTCATTTGGGAAGGAAACTGCTCTTGCATGGACTGTTTTATGGTATGCTGTGTGAACTGGATATGCAGGACCCACAGAGAAATGACTTCTGAAGTTGCCTAAGGAAAGTTCTTCAGGGTTCCTGCTTCATGAAAGACTCTGCCAGACATTCTACAGGACATAGAAGAAAGTGACTGGTAAACTGCCAATATAGGTTTGAAATTGTCTTTAAAATTTCCTGCTTCATGGAAAAGTCTGCCAGATACTTTGGGCCTGTTAGACTAAAGATGAATGCCACAATGGTACAGAAGAACCTTGGGTGACTGTCCAGGCAGCAAGATGTCTCTGTCAATTCTAGAACTTTAGAAGTTGCTTACGATGTACTTCCTGTTTACTTAGGTAATATTAAATCCTTCTGGAGTCTTTGATGGAGTTAAAGAATTTATAGTTATAGTTTTCCTTAGTTATGATAAAAGATAAAGTAAATGTAAATATTGTAATTGTAATTATTGCTTGATGCCTGTTTTGTTATATATAATTTTACTATGTTAAAGTTAAAACCTTCCCTTTTATTTAAACAGAAAAGGGGAGGTGATGTGGAATTCCCCTCTGTATGATGTGATTACCATTAATGAATAAAAAAACTGCTTTGAACCTATAGCAGGGCAGAATTTAGCCAGGAGAGGAAAACTAAACTGAATGCTGGGAGGAAGAAGACAGAGTCAGGGAGAAGCCGTGGAGCCACCGGAGACAGACATACCAAAACTAATATGTGGTCAGTTTTTGAGAAGGTCCCATGAGGTGCTGAGAAGGAGGTATATTCTTTTATTTTTGGATGGAATGTTCTAACGATGTTCATTTGAGTCGTAATATTTGTTAGTTCCCTTATTTCTCTGTTAAGTTTATTTCTGACAGACCTGTCCAGAGGTGAGAGTGGGGTGTTGAAGTCTCCCACTATTAGTATGTGGGGTTGATTGTGTGATTTAAGCTTTAGTAGTCTTTCTTTTACACATGATGGTGTCCTTGTATTTAGGGCATAGATGTTCAGCATTGAGATTTCCTCTTGATGGATTTTTCCTGTGACTAACATGAAAAGTCCTTCTTTGTCTCTTTTGATTGATTTTGTTTGAAGTCTATTTTGTTAGATATTAGGATAGCTACATCAGCTTGTTTCTTAGGTTCATTAATTGGAAATTTTTTTCCCAACCCTTTACTCTGAGGTGATATCTGTCTTTGAGGTTGAGGTGTTTTTCTCGTATGCAGCAGAAGGATAGACTTTGTTTTCATATCCAATCTGTTAGCCTGTGTCTTTTTACAGGTGAGTTGAGTTTATACTAAGGGATATTAATGACCAGTGATTGCTAATTCTTATTATTTTAGTTTTTAAAATATGGAAGGCTTCACAAATTTGCATGTCATCCTTGTGCAGGGGCCATGCTAATCTTATCTGTTTAGTTCCAATTTTAGTATATGTACTACTAAAGCAAGGACTCAAACAACAATTAATACTGTGGTTCTGTAACCATATCCTTGGGTTCATTTGACTATATGGCTTGTGCCGTTCCTTCAAGTTGTGGTCATTACCAGATATATGCCTCACTTGAAGGCCAAGACTACCCATCTGATCTCTCTGTTAGAGAACCTCTCTAGCGTATGAGGTTTGACTAGAAAGTGACACTAGCTTATCACTAACCTCTAAATTCTACACATCATATGTATTTTGGAATTTCCCCCACAAGAGCATTGACTGGGCATAGAAGAACTAGATTACCCATTGAGAATTTATGACTCTTCAGAGAACCATGAACAGTGTATTGAGTTTCTTTCCTAGTTTTCTTTATGCAATGTCCGCATTCTTTTCCCTGTGAACATTATATGCAGACTCCCTTGTTCAATGGTTCCGATCTATCCTTGTAAATTTAAACTATCACATATACCTTGCTACATCAATCAGGCTGACCTTAATGACTTACTTGGTGTGAATGGGGGATCATTGAGGTTGTTAGTGGCACATCCTGTCAAGGAACCATCAACAAAGTTGGCGACTTCATTCATATCCTGCCAGACAGAGAGCAAAAATCTATTAGGCAGAGTAGTATGCCATGTTTTCATAATGGTGGCATTTCTTGTTTCTTAGAATCAGATAAATTTCTCTACATATTTCTTTTAAAGAATGTCCCATGGGCTGGGTGGTGATGGCACACACCTTTAATCCCAGCACTCAGGAGGCAGAGGCAGGTGGATCTCTGTGAGTTCGAGGCCAGCCTGGTCTACAAGAGCTAGTTCCAGGACAGGCTCCAAAGCCACAGAGAAACCCTGTCTCAAAAAACAAAACAACAAAAAAAGAATGTCCCATGGATATGGTAGAAACAGATGTTCCTGTCTTCTCTACTCACAAAAAAATTTACAGAGTAAGTTCTTAGAATTGCTTCAAAATGATGTGTGTCTATAATCACTAAAGTAAACAATTCCAAAATACATTATCCAAAATGTTGTTTTATTGCTGCCATATATTTTAACCTATAGTTTTATGTGCCTAAATATTACCTACATATAGATACCTATATAAATATACATGAATAGATAGTGAAGGGAGACAATGTATCTATGTGCCAAGGCTGTTAAACTTGAAGGCCTGGAAGGGGAACTAGCAAAAGAGTAATTGTAGGCATCTTTTGTTGCTATCATTTTACAGATTTTTCTGTCATTCTTTTAGCTGATTGTATTATTTGAATTTTCTACAGTTCTTTTATAAATACAAAATTTTCTACTGTAAGTCTAAATTTTATATAATGGCAGCTGAGTTACATTCATATTCATTTGACATTTTATGAGACATTGCTCTTTAATACAGCCAGAAGATATTTTATACCTGGGCATTTTGGTTCTGATGAATCTGTCCTTATGACCAAATGAAAGAGCCTCAAAATGACAATTGAACAATCTGTATACTTTATAATAATATAAGGAATATGTGACACTTGTCTTTATTTTCTTTCTCTACTCTATGGTTCAAAGACATAGTCATAGGTACACACTGTAAATGTCTGTATAAGTAAAAGTGTTACCACTCACAATCCAAATTCCATCAAACTCCACTTCATTGTGGAAAAGCTCAATTTCATTTGCCCACCACACAACACAGTTGGGATCTGTGTAATCAGGAAACACAGTTGTTCCAGGCCAGACCTGTGGGGGACAAAAAGGAAGAACATTGATAATAAACTAAGGGAATGTAGAATAAACAAAGAACTTTATGTAGAAATTCCTAACATGACCATTGAGACAAAGGAAGAAGGCACATTCTTCGCAGTGGAGAGTAAATCACTTGGAATGTGGAAGTTCAATTACTCTCAATGGAAATGAAAAGCCACCTGAGAAAATTAATCTCAAGAATGTTGATTGACTATTTAAGTGAATTGCCAATTTTCAATTCTGATTCACATTTCCATGTTGCTTCCTCTACTTTTATGACTAAAATCTGAAAATGGAGATACATTTTGTACAAATATAATTTAAACTGACCCATTACAATCTGTAGATTCTAACATTACTTTAACATAGCTTTCTAAGATTTTCTCTATTCTTTATCTGTCCAGTTCCTTCAGACACTATTTACTGAAGGGTTGCTGAGGATATTCAAAGTTAAACAGAAGATAATACCTTCATGAAAAGCAAGACAAGACAATGAAAGATTTTAGGGGGAAAAGAGTGATAAGTATATTATTCATTGACGAGAAACTAAGCCAAGAGGGGTATGGCCCATTTCAATTGTGTTTCCCTAGTAGGCAAAAACTAGTGCCACTTTCCAATCAGTGCCAGTGGAGCAACGTGAGATGTAGGCTTGGAGTGTCATGAGGTGACAGAGTAAGGGAGTGAGCACTTAGAGAGTGAGCTGCCATTTAAAGGGATGTGGCTGGGAAAAGCAAGAGCTTGGGTAGATGGTAGGCATTTTGGTATGAAAAAGACAAAGAAAAGTTTATCTTCAGCTTGTCCAAGTCCTTTGAAGATGTATCAGACAACCACATGTTTATCTACACTCACCACCCAACCAAAGCCAGAGCCACAGCTTCTCCGTTAAATTACCTGTCCAATGATTGGGTTTACGCCGTCAGAGCTATTCACCCAGATTTTCATTGCGGAACCCCTGTCATATGGGCCATAGGGATTACTTGGGAGGGAGTTATTGGAAATTGCTGGATCCTAAGAAAATAGAAAATACAATGAAAAGAGTTACTTGAAGCTAAAGACTGAACTTCAATCAAGTCTCCAATAAAATATGCACATTCAAATGTAATTACAGAAGGCATTAAAATATCTTCATTACATCGGAGGCCAAGTAGGGAGAAGGGAACATAATAAGAAGGATGAGCAACCATCTGATTTCGGAGTTATAAAACGAAGCACATACCAAAATGATAATAAGTTTCTGCCCATTGTTGTGTAACTCGTTAGCAAACTCCGGGAAGCCTTTATAATTCACTGGGTCATAAGTGAAGTCCTTCCTCTGGTCCATGTAATCAATATCGGCGTGCTGCACATCCTGAAAGAGTACAAGCATCCACAATTCAGTAGCTGTGAATTTCCCGGCTAAAGGGAATCACCTTTAGTCTTCAAGAGGAAAACTAACTCCTCTACTGGAATCCAAATCGGTGCTATCTGTTACCAAACACATCTTCTCCCAGAGCTATTTGGAAAACAAATGCCCTCCTTATCTGCCTAAGGCTCAAACCTGCCCCTGTAATCAAATTAACTGCAAAATTTATAACAAACCTTAGGGTGAGTTGTACTTTGACAATCCCAGTGGTTTGTTATAAACTGAGCATAGGCTCAAGACAAAGAGAAGAAAGGGATATTTCGTCTCCCTTCCTATTTCACTACCCTAATAGCTGTTTTTGTTGCCTCTTCTAGAATTGATCCATGCATATTCTTTCCCAGTTTGTGAAAAGGTGAAAATGAAAATGAGGCACTGGGACAAAGTTTATACTGTGCCTGTGTCCAAGAAGTGATGAGGAGTAGAGAACAGGATTATTCTACAGACTTTAAAATTTTCCCTTTCTATGTCTTTTTGACACCTCATTTCCCATTACAGCCTCCAATATAATAGAAACAATCAAAATAGGCACTCAAAGCAGAAACATTTGAGCGCAACATGGCATTACGCTTCCTCCTTGAGCTTGAAAGGCTAGATGCCCATATGCAACTCTGAATTATTTTCAGTTCCATTTCTCAGTATTTCCTCTCACATCTTATTCCACAGTGCACCAGTAAACCTTATTCCTCCATTGCCCAGATCACTCAGGAAGGAAATGCCTTCATGTATGTAAGAAGAACCATACAGAGCAGAAAGCCACAGCGGTGCCAGGGATCTGAACTGGCAACCCCATTCCTTCAGTTAGTAGTCTAAGTGTGGTTCATATCTTAAGTAGGGTTAAAAATGGGATTCCGCGGTAAGGAAAAAGACATCTAACCAGTCAATATGGGCATTCTCATTGTCCCAATGGCTGTCTTATTTTTCTTCACCTCGGTTCTGCCTCTGCTATTTCTGCCTGTTATTCCCTTTTACCCCAAGAGCCAAATTCCCTGAGGGCTGGAAGACAAGAGAGACCAGCAAGGTCGTTGTTGGGGTCACCAACCCAAATGTCTCACAGGACTCTCATTTACTGCCTTCCCCTAGTCTTCCTGTGCTTTTTAAATCTCAACCCTTTCACATTATTTTTTTTTCTTTTTCTTCCCCAGTCCCACAATCTACTTCAGTTCTATTTTAAATACAAAATGACCAGGGTGTGCCAGATGACAAATCCTGCTCACTCACTAGCGAACAGCAACCAAAACACCGTGCAGAGCAAATGCACCTCAACCTTGACGTCTGATTTTGTAAATCTACTTACCTATGAATTCTGTCACCAAGAAGCTAAATGGTTATGATGAAACTACTTTCCTAATTTAGCTAGTTTCTTACCTGTCTGAGCCAGTTTAGATTACTTGAGCCTGAACCAGTTTTATGCATGTGTGTGCATGCGTACCTGCGTGTGCATCTCTCTCTCTCTCTCTCTCTCTCTCTCTGTGTGTGTGTGTGTGTGTGTGTGTGTGTGTGTGTGTTGCCCTAACTCTTTGGGATCTAGGGGTTGGGAGCTGGAAGGCCTGCATTATGCGTTACCTGACACAAAACGCGAGAATCAAGTTTTTACCAAGATCTTGGAGAAGAACTCATAATTACTGTTGCAGTCAATCTTTGCCATGATTTTTCTGAGTCCAGATAATACAAACAAGACTAAATATAAGGTAATAAGCATACATGGAGAAGCATTAGCTAAAATCTGAGCTAAAGAGAGAACTAACTTAACTCAGAATTAAACTCTGTAAAAATGTAGACACAACAAGTGTAAGAAAATAGAAGCAGTAGAATGATACACAGTCGGAAACCAGGTTGCTCCCTCATCTGTACTGCCAGTCTGCCAGGACCGCTTCCTAGTGAGAAAGTGATTGATCTGACAAACTCTCTAGTATTCTAAGTGCATAAAAGTCATTCTATTACCAAAAGAGGGAACGAACTCAAAGAGGGAAAGTATGGGGAAGGTAGAGGCTGTTCCTGCTCCTCCGTAGACTTCTTTTTGGAGGACTATGTTCAAGCTTACTTACAAAAGGGATCTGCGCTGCACGGTTTCGATCCACAACTGTTTTCATCTTTTCTAGGGATTCATAATCATACCGGCTGAGGTGGAACCCAAGTGCCCAGTATGAAGGCAGAGCTGGCCGCCCGATGAGCTGAAACAAACATGTGAAATGAAAGTCAGTAATGTTGTGTGTGTACCCATGCCTGGGGCTGCATGCGGGGGACAGAGGCTTATGCAGGGTATCTTTCAGATACCTACCTTAACTTTAAGGCAAGGTCTCACATGACCTTGGAGTTCATGAATTAGTGACTGTATAAGTGACTGAGAAGCATCCCCCAAGGATTCTCCTATCTCTATCTCCCCATTGTGAGATTACAGCCTTTTACAGAACTGCTGAGCTTCTGAATGAAGGTTCTCATACTCATGCCACAAACCATCTTTTACCAATTAGTCCATCTCACAGCACAGAACTTTTTAAAATAAAGCCTTTTTATGCGTTGGTTTGGGGTATGAAATAGACTCAATTTTTTTGGTATATAGATTCATTAACATTATAATGTTAGTTAGCTTTTATATCTCCCTTTTAGGAGTAAGGGCACACTTCAGAACCATTATATCTTCTTACATTTTTAGAACATACAAACTTCATAAAGAAATTTCCCTTGCATATATGAGGTCTGTCCTATGTCTTAAATGTGTCATCTCAGGTGTGTCTAGCTCACACATGTATGTAGGATTCCTTCAATCTTAGCCATGATTTTGTATTTACCTCTAGATACTCTTGGACAACTTGCTCAGGTGTGTCCCCCAAGAACACATAGAAGTCCAGAATTCCCCCAATGGTACGGTATGTGATTGCTGGGGTAGGCTGAAGGGTAATCTCTTAAAAGATTAAAATAAATAAAAATAAAAATTAGGATTTGTACTATTGAAACAACTATAAAATTTATAGTCATAGACATTAACTACCTGAACTTTAGTAACGTGACTTTTAATGTCCCACATGTTGTATATAAAGAAATAAATTCTGACATACATGAGCACCAAAATATGTATTCTACAATAAACTTCAATAGCAGGAAACTAAAATTCCCAATTCTTGTGCCATAACCCAGGCTCTGTCCAAAGAATAACCAGGCTCACAAATGAATCCGGAATTAGTTAATGCAGCACAAAGCTTACTTGAGGCCGATGGCCTTGTTACTGAAATCCCTAGTTATCCAAGATCAGAGCCCCTCAAAATAACTCAGCTGTCACATATCCATTTCGTGGAAGCAACAATGAATACTGTCACAAGAATGTCACATACCCCCATCTGTTCTCAGGTCCCATGTATCTTTCCTGATACTTAATTCTCCTGCGCATGTCCATTTCACCTTGCCTGGCACTGGTGAGATTCTGCGCATGCCCATTTCACTCTGCCTACCACTGATGAGATGGTATAGAAGCTTCAAGTTGCAACCTTTTATGTACTCAACCCTGAGGACATCTGCCTGAATATTCTTTGCATGTGCAATTAAACTGTCTTTTGCTTACTGGTATCTTTCTGGCAATTTAGTTTTCAGGCCCACAAGAATTAGATCTAAGAAGGCAGAAGAAAAAAAAATCCCTCTGAACCCATTGTTCTTATTCTATACCTCATTGCTACTGTAAATACACAGCCCAGCTAGACACTCTGAAGTACTAGTCTCAGTGAAGAAGAGTCGAGATAAAGCAGGTCAGAGACTATATTGTAAGTGACAAGTCCCATGAAGCTCCCATCATCCTGCTCAGAAGTTGCCTCCTAGCTTTGTTCTGTGTCTAGGGACAAAGGATCTTGGAGTCTTCTGAATGCGCTCAGGTCACATAGGACTGAATCACATAGAGAACCTAAGACCTAGTAGCTTTCCCATTAAGTCTGACTCAACTCAGGCTTGTGATTTCTTTTAAAACTACCTGAAACTGGGCAGCGTGTTGTTTTTGTCTGTTCTTGGGCTGTTTGTGTTCTAGAATGATCTTGGATCACCTAGATTGCTTCTCAAATCAAAATGAAAATTGTGGCGAGGGATTAGATCTTACTTTCTTACCTACTCTTTAAATTATTGCAAACTGATAATGTCTATAAAACAGCATATCATTAATTATGAGAAGAAGACTTATGTAATCTTTGGATGTTAAATTAATGCATAGTCTCAATATCTATACTCATCTTGTATGGACATACAAGACTTTGGAACCCATCTTTGAATAACAAGGATCTAATCCAGTGATAATCAGTTGGAAGGTAAGGCTTAATGTCCTGTGTCCACCAGCAACTCTGGATTTTGATCCATCTCTCCTTCCCCTATGCTGACTATACTGGAACTGCCAGTTGAGATCACTTAATGTAGGAATAAGGAGCAGTTATGCTCTGTGGGTAGAACCAGTCTCACAGTAGACTACAGGAAGAGTTATCCTAACTCTGTAATAACAAACAATACAAAGGAGGTCACCAGGTTCAAGAGTTGAGAAGTCAGGGGAGAATCCTTTGCACACAGATCCCACGGGTAGCCAGATAGGGATGTAACAGCTAGAGAACACAGCCAGCCATGCTTTAAACATTGTGAAAGGATTCTTTCCTTTAACCACAGTGCTGTAAAGGGACTCTGATACATTCTGTGCTTGTTTGTTTAAAAATCGTCCTTGGTCCTTTACCCATGGCATTGCTGTTCATCAGAAACACCCCAAAGGAAAATCCACTATTGTCTTCAAGGCACAGGAAGAATGTCTGCACACCATACAAGTTATTTCCTTCCTATAGGAAGAACAAACATTTACAATTAAATAATTAATCTAAACATCGTGGCCAATGAAGATGCTGATGAATTTTTTATGAGTTCAGGTCTTTATTTAGAGGATGACAACAAGTGAGTTCATGCTTTCTCAAACAATGCACCAACTCTGACCGTTCAACTATGTATATGGAGATCTGGACTTTTGTTAAAATCTGGAAGAATATGAACACTGGACTATTGTTCATAGAATCTCTCTTCTCAAAGAGGCCTGTCTGATCCTAACTTACTCTCATCTGAAAGCACAAGTTCTCTATTGAGTTTTGATATAAATCAGCATCGATACAGATGTCTAAGGGGTTGAGAGTCCACACCACCCCATGGTTGAAACTCCAGATTGGGTCA
The DNA here is from genome assembly GCA_028555095.1 of Dicrostonyx torquatus. NCBI lineage: Eukaryota > Metazoa > Chordata > Mammalia > Rodentia > Cricetidae > Dicrostonyx > Dicrostonyx torquatus. The sequence goes on along the minus strand of JAQHUG010000391.1, from coordinate 1,014,356 downwards.
TCATCACCAGCTGCGACCCATAAGCTGCTCTCTCAAAACATTTCCCATTTATCTGATGGGTATTTGGGTAGCATGTTTTTGAATGAGACAGAGTAGGGATAAGATGCTGCCTCTGCTACCTGAAAAATAGTTTACCATAGGCTCTTGATGTCAGTGGGAAATTTATTGAGCATTTCCTATGTTCCATTTGTTCTTCTTTATACTTTACATGTGTTGGCCATTTATCCTCATTACCACCTATGAGTGTATGAAGCCCGCTCTAAGTTTCATGCTCCACTGATTGAACTAACATTAACTAACTGAACTAACCTGACCTTAGCCTCATTTTGTAGGTGAGGAACCAAGACCCAGAGGGGTAAAAACTTAGTAGTGTCACTTTGGATTCTCACTCTAAACTGTAATGTCATGTGACCCTCAAGATGAAGATTGTGATATCAAGAGGAAAGGGACCAGAAAGCTTACCCCATTGGGGAAAGTGTCCCTGGCAAACAAGCCCCAGGTCTTCCAATTCATGTCATGCCGGTACTGCTGGTGTACCTGTTCACCTAGACCATAGACATTAGCACTTGGCAGGCGGGTGGAGAATTGCAGGAACTGGTCAGAAAAGACGAGGGGCCCAATACTTGAGTCAAATCTAGACACAGGAGAGCACAGAAATAAGTGAGAAGGGGAGAAGGACACAAGGCTTAGACAAGGGTTCTTCCAAGCTCACTGACTCCATAGTCCCTCTGCACATCTTCCTCCGACATTTTTCCACAGATACCAAGAGATAAAACATCACTAGGCCAGGTAGCATTGTGGTACGTACCTTATGTCTATTCCTTACACACCTTACCACAAGATCAGAGCACTGAACTTAAAACTTTCATAGACATTTAATAAGTCTTGAGTGGTGCTCATGTGATTAGACAGATGGGAGAAAGGGGAAAGAATAATGTTCAGACAGAAGGAAGTAAAAAGAAGGAAGACTTCTCACCACTCTCACACACACACACACACGTTTGGATCACAGCAGCTTACACACTTCCCCTTATCATTACCGACCTACTCCCACCCCCAGGATAATTTTCCAAAACTCACAGCACGCGGTTATTGCTTTTCCTGGTGACTTTGATGCTAAATGGCTGTTTCAAGACCTCCACTTGGTAGTTCAAGGAAGAAGCAGCAGTTCCGCTGAAGGGGCGCACATGCTCATGGGGCACTTCATACCTGCCCTCAGCTGAGTCAGTCAGCTGCGCAGAGAGATGAATAGAAACAAAGTCCAAATGAGAACTTATCTATCATTCAAAACTGTCAGCGGCCTTTTCAAAACCAGTGCTTCCTATGTAGATGGTGCTGGAAATTAGATACTGATCAATCTGGCATTATGTCTAACGGAATGTGCTTGTTATATTGCCAGCTTCATACGTATGTCTGTTGGGCATATGTTAGCCTTTAAGTAGAGATACGCTGTGAATCTGAAGACTATAGAAAATTCAAAGCCGTGGTAGCATTTTGATCCCTTCTACAATTCTCACAGTATCTAAAACAAATGAATGGAAACTGGAAAGTTCATTGATAAACTCTATATGTCTCGAGGAAGTCACCACATGGCAAGAAGGCTATCAAAGGCCTTAACAAACAAATGCCACATGACTACACCAGGGAATGACACTTCCTTTGGCAAAATGTTCTTCATTGCAGGAACTGCAGTTGTGAGGTATGAGTCCCTTTAAAAGATTTTTAAAAAACAAACTACAACCTTAAAGTGGAAGCGGTTCGATGTCTGGTACTCCGCTGTGAGCAGGATGTTTTCGATGTTGTTACCAAACAGCGATGCAGAAGGCAAGTTTTTCAACTGGGCTGTGAATCCTAACATGTAGAGGAGAAAGGGTTTTCAGAGATGGTCCTGTACATTTTCAAATTGTGGCCACATAAAATTAAACTTCAGGTCAAAGGGGCAAATAAAAACCTTTATCTTCCAAAGAAGGGAAGATACAGATACATATCCCCTCATGCACACATCTCATCTTGGACTGGACCCTGAAGGTAAGTACTGTTAGTACTGTATACAAAACTACACAACCCTCTACTGTAAGATCTGAGTGAAAACACAACCCCAAAGGGCTAACTCTTATGCTACGTGATCATGACTCATCCCATGTGTATCAAACACCTTTATGCTCTCAGTTGCTATTACATTACAGAGCATCTTCTACAGTGACATCATGTCCTCCGTTAAATAGCCCGTGAGCAGAGTTGAGGCTTGGAAGAGTCCCACCCTTTCTTTACACAAGGAGCCTTCCCACGGTGGTACCCACTGTCATCCTCACCCCAGAATGCTCATTATGATGCTTTTTTGTTTGGGGGTAGGAAGAATATTAGCCCACAAAGGTTGATGTTAACTAGGTGACTTCTGAAGCATGCTTTTAAAATTGCAACTGTTTCTATTTCATAAAAATGATACCAGAGTACGGTTGAAAGGAATCTTAGAGATTATTATTTTCTTATTCCACACCTTAAAAGTAATGAACTTGGTAACCAAAATAATCATAATAATTATTTAATTTGTTTAAATTTAATTTGCTTCTGAGTTTCACAGATGTTTAATTTTATCATCAAACTTTTATACAACTTGCATTGTATCTACCTCTAGCTAATGGAAGGCAGCATCCCAGAACTTGAAGCTATAAACCCACCTGTTGATACAGAGGTGGTATTTTATCCCTCCTACAACTCAGATGAAGCTGTTAGGAGATGATAGCAAAGCACCTGACTTCAGATTTCTGGAACAAATTACTTAGCTCGTGACAAAGTCACGAAGTGCATGAAAATGAAGAAAGATTTCTGCATGCGTGCTGTGGTTGTGTAGAATGGGATTTTTATTGGACTCCTAACAGTGGGAGTGAGAGTGTCTCTGACTCTTTTGCCTGCTCTTGAAACCCTTTTCCTCCAATTGGGTTGCCTTGTCCCGCCTTGGTATGAGGATTCACTTCTAGTCGTATTGTAACTTAATATACCAAGTTTGGTTGATTTCACTGGAAAGTCTGATCTCTTCTGAAGGGAAATGGAGGAGTAGTGATCTAGGGGAGAGGGGAGTGAAGAGAGACTGGGAGGAAAGGAGAGAGGAGATGTACTGTATAAAAGAAGAATAAAGAAAGAGAAAATAAAAAAATTTATACAAAAAGAAAAAAATACATAAATCTTTATACACACACACACACACACACACACATATATATATATATATATATACATATATATATATATATATATAAAATGAAGCCAGAAACAGAACACTGTCTCTGAATTTCTGAGACAGAGGATGGTTACTACTTGATGACAAAATAGGATCTAACCACTGATAAGACATGTGTCCATTTCTGTCACATATATAGTGTGACAACAGGACAGTCAGTACTCTGTGCTACTGCAGGTGTCCTCTAGGATAGAACCTAGCCTCCAGGTCTGGGGATCCACCTTCAGCCTACCTGTACTTGTAAACACAGGATCACTCTCCACTTGGTAGCCATGATCCTTGGAATAGTAGCAATGTACACTAGCAGCTCCCTGAGGATCCCAGCAGCAGCCACGCTGGTCACATGTGTCCTGAAACAGAGGTTAGACCATTAACTCCATTTAGTTCCTTACATTTGAGGAAATACATATCAGTTCATTTGAAACTGTGATATCTGCCATTCACTTGTAAAAATGAGACTTGACACCAAGAGGCAGAACTTCTCCAGCTCTTCTTGTCTTCTTATGAAATGGAATGGAAAACATAATGTATGTCTCACACACAAAAGCTGATACATATCCTTTAAAATTCTAAACCATAATATACTTATATTACCAGTATTCAAAAATTATAAATGGAGCCTCATGCACATTATCTTTGAATATTAAAAAATGACAGAAATAGACTCTCTTCAGATACTTTCAACTCAACCCAATCTTGATTTGACTTTATTTGTTGTTTATTTATTGTGTGTACAGTGTGGGGTGTCAGCATTTGTTTGGGATCTCTGTGTATAAACTAAAGATACTCAGAACAACAAATGCAGAAGCAGAATAATGCAAGGTATAAAGTCAGGAAAGATCATGTTTAATGGTGTCTCTGGGTCTACCTTGTTGGAACTTTCAGGACTAGATGGAAAGACCATACTACTTTTTAAAGAGGAAGAATTCTATTAAGTCTATACATTACATAACTGTATATATGTTACACACATATGTGATTATATATGTGTATGTATGTATGTATATAAAATCTCAACTCCCCTAAGGCAGAAAGTAATCTTTTCTTGACAAACCAAATAGAGTATAATTTTGCCTTAAGGAAGATGCCTGCCTATATCACAATTGATGTCTAAGTCTAATTTTAGAGAAGCACCCAGAATTCACATTAAACAGTGCAGAGAAATCTTTCCTTGTATGTGTGGGCTTGGGGCTAGTGTCTCCCAGCAAGTAGGAAACAGTGGGATGGCACTCGCTAGATTAGACCACAGGCAGAAAGTAGCCTTGGTCTCATTCATTCTCTTTCGCCTTCTCCATTGGAGCACCTACTATGGAAAAAGCAAGCTGTTATATCATGGAAGGGGCCACACAATGAGGAACTCAAGGCAGGGTTCTCAGTCCAACTCCATAGAGCAGGGTCATGAAAATAACCCACATGGTAAGCTAAAAGGATCAATGTGCTCTCAGAACACTCCATCAGGGTGGGTTCTGAGAATCACAAAGGCGTAGTTACCCAATCAAACCAAAGTCAACCAGACTTTCAGTAGGGAAAGCAGATTTGTTCCTGTAATCATTATCTTTGGGGTAATTTGTTGCATATCAATAGATGAGTAATATATCCTGCCATTCCGCCTTACAGATATGGAGCTCAAAGTCCATAGCGCAAAGGGTTACAGATGTGAAACCCTGCTAAGGACTTCGCAACAACTGAGAAATCAAAACCACAAGCTGTCCATTCCTTTTTTTCTGTGTTCTGAGTACCGTGAGACATGGGATAATGAAAATATGTCAATGTCTGGCGGATGGCAAGTGAAAAACTGGTGAGATGTATGAACAAATGCATTTAGATGAATATTAATTTTTATAATGATGGCCAATACAAATAAGTATCTGTTACTCAACATGCTTAGAACAAAAACAAGAAATGGTTTGAATCTCAGATAAAATTTTTTGAGAATCGAACCCTCTAAACACAGAGTTCACCTGTTTTTATATGTAATACATTGAAATACTTTTTGGATCTCCTCCCCCACCCCATTTCTGCAGTACTGGCGTTAAACCTAGGACTTCCTGCGTGCTAGGCAAGCATCTACCACCCAACTACAACTCCAGGGTTTGTAAAATAGGCTTAAATAACTTTCCCCATGAAACAATGTTTCATTGCAGGAAGTTTTCCATGCAGACTCATGTCAGTACTAAAAACCTTTTAGATTTTGGAGCACCCATGTCTTGGATTTCTAAAGAAGCATGTCTAATCTGTTGTGAAAATGAAAAAAAAAATGATGTCTATGAGGTTCCTGTGGGCCATTTTACCGTGATCTAAACTTTAATCAGTGGTTGTGATGCTGTTCAAAACTCACTCAGACGATGCCTCAGGTGGCAGAGAAAAGAGGAAAAAGTGCTGGGAAGGACTTTAAGTGGAATGGCTTTTATGTGTAACCAGAGTTTAATAATTATTTTCACTGAATTACAAAGAACAAAGATCAGAGAGGCAAAAGTAACAAGAGCATAATCGGCCTCTGTTGGTCAACTCAGAAATACCGGCTACTGCAGTGGAGCTGAGCAGTAGTAAGAAGTGGGAGGAGAGACAAGGCAGGGTTCACAGGGAAGGCATGGGACAGCTCGGAACAACTGCAGGGGAACGCTTTCACACCAGAACTGTGACATAGAAGGACAAAGGCACACGGAAAGAAAGCAGACTTCAGACACAAAATGTCAAGTTCAATGTGAGGGTTAAAGTTTAACAGAGAGTGCCCAAACAGTGCAGAATGTGGAACTACTAATACAGCAGGGAGGGGAAACCAGGTTAGGGAGGAACCTTTAGTCCCAGTAAAGGAAAGAAGGAGCCAGAGAGCAGAGCAAGATGCAAGCCGGAAGAAGAAATTCTTAGGAAACGCAGTCCTGCCAGCTATCATGTGGCTTGACTACCTAGAGACATGGTGATGGGGGCTGGTGCTATGGCTCAGCACGCACAGAGCCCTCGCTTGTGTCCCTGGCACCACTTTCCAGGCACCATCACTTATGCTTATAATCCCAGCACTAGGATGATGAACTAGAAAAATCAGAAATCCAAGGTCATCCTCAGCTACAGAGAATTCAAAGCCACGCCATACTGGATGCACCAGACACTGCCTCAAAAATAAACACATGGTGTAAACAAAAGCACAAGTTCACAAACGTATTGAACATTTTCTCTTCTATGTGGAATTAATGGGGGAAAGGACATGAAATGAAAGGAAACTCTAAGATGTGAAGTGGGGAGGACACAAGAGGAAGAGAACTGAGACTATATACCAGGAAAATGCCACTATGAAGCCCTGGGTTTTGTGCAATCAATGTGCTAAACAGGAAAAGAAATGTAATTATATTTAGAGAAACAAATCAGTAGAAAACTCCCTATAGCAGACACAGCTAAAATTTAAACTCACAGAGTCCCCAAAGACAAGCAAGTGAGAAGGATGATGTGTAAAAGACACAGTGTTCATATCAGACAAGGCTCCCCAAACCCAGCACTGGGGGTACAGTCTCCCAGCTGATATGAAGCCTGCAGTCCACACAGAACAAATCACAGGCCAGGTATGACACATACCCAAGAAAGAAGAATCAAACTATGTGGGGAAAAATACTTCATATCCCTGAATGAAATTGAGAGACAGCACATAACGGATTATTATTAAGGCACACTCCTGAGTAACTAGGAGAAAATGGAGGAAAAATGTAAAGCCGTTTTACTTTTTAACACAATAGACATAGATTCACTCCCATGTATCCACAAGTTTTCACATCAAAGAATTCAACCAAACTTGGATCAAAGTATTTAAACAAGGACATCTGTATTGAACACAGTCTTTTTTCCTTATCATTATCCCCTAAGCCACAGAATATAACAGTTCTTTACCTACACTTACATTAGAATAGACATTTCAAATTACCAAAAATGGTTAGAAGTGTAAGTATAGCAGTATGCATGGGCACATGGAGGTGCTCTATGAATGGCATGCTAATTTATACAAGGCATTCAGCATCTGCAGGCTGTTCATCCAGGGGGTCCTGGGTAAGTGTATGTAGGCTTTATCACCAACATACAGATGCAGAGAAACCAAATCCTGAAGCCCCTGTTTTAAAATGAAATCAGTCTCTACTCTGCCCAGCTCTTGCTTGTCTTGACATTTAAAGAGTGATAGAAGTCAGAACCTGGAAACAACCTAGATGTCCCTCAACCTAAGAATGGATAACAAAATGTGATACATTTACACAATAGGGTACTACTCAGCCGTAAAAAGTAATGACATCTTGAAATTTGCAGGCGAATGGAAGGATCTCAAAAAAAAAAAAAAACCCCAGATCTAGAAAGTCAAACATAATATGTACTCACTCATAAGTGACTTTTAGACATAAAGAAAAAACGGGCTACAATCCACAACCCCAGAGAACCTAGACAACAAAGAGGCCCCTAAGAGAGACTTACATGGATCTAATCTACATGAGAAGTAGAAAAAGACAAGATCTCCTGAGTAAATTGGGGGTCATGGGAGAGGGTAGAAGGGAGGAGGGGAGGAAGAGAAGGGAGTGAAGAAAATGTATAGCCCAATAAAAATAATAAAAAATTAATAAAAAGAGAAAAGAGTGATAGAAGAGGAGAAATAAAAAGTAGTTCATATAATAAGTTGACTGAAAAGAAAAAGTAAAACTAGAACATAATGTTGTCAGTATTGACAGAAAGAGGTGGAGGTTGCTCTTCTCATTGAGTCTGACTGGTCTGTGACTGTACAATGCTGCTCCTGAGCCTGGATAGTAAGAAGATAGGCAGATTTGTCCCCCATCTCTCACAGCCCTGAGTTGTCATAAAAGAAATTCAATTTTCCTACTCAATGAAGAGAACTCTAAGAGTCCCTAAGACCTCATGAAGGGGGAAACGTACTCAAGTAGAAACATCCTCACTGCTGTTTTGGCCAAGGTGCCAGATGCATGAGTAAACCCATCTTGAATCTCTCCACCAGCACAGATCAATCACCAGGAGAAGCCAGTAAGTTACCACAGCCAGCAGCACTCAGGATAGAAGAGATCAAGTCAAACCCTGCATGGGTCTCTACTCCATAAAATCACGAATGACAATATGACCATTATAATATTGTACCACTAAAGCAGTATCACTGTGTAAACATAAGGAATCTGAATCCCTCAAGCCCACAAAATAATCCAGGCATAGCTGCATGCACCATTGACTCCAGTGCTGTGGGGACAGACAGCAGGACTGTGGGCTATGTTGGTTACCAACCTGGTTTCAGGTTCAATGAGAGAACCTGTCTCCAGGGGATAAAAGTAGCAGTGTTGAGTGTGTGCAGGAAGCTGCTTTAATGTGTGTGTGAGCAGAGGAGGGAAGAATTAATTCAGAGGAGATTCGAGGCGGCCCCTGGAGGAATGGAAGTCTAGCCATGGTGCTGGGAACGGAAATGCTGTTCTAAAGGAAGACAGCCATAAATGACTCATCATGACGAGTTCCGCTAATCTCATAGACCAGGGTCTTACTCAGCCATCATCAGAAGTGTTTCCTCCTTCAGTAGATGGAATAAGCTCAGAGACCCAGCTGGACAAGGTTCAGAGAATGAGAGAGCTTAGAACACTCAGTCCTCAGGGGATGTGTCTATCAGTTCCCTTCCCAGAAGAAGAGAAGGCAGAAAGAGTGTAAGAGCCGGAGGAAATACACAACACCAAGAAAACAGGCCTTCAAAACATGGCAGGACCAATGCATATGTGAACTCACAGAGTCTGTGACAGCATGCACAGGGCTTGCACGGACCTGGGCCTGATCAGGTCCTCACTGCTGAGAGGGGAAGCGGACACATGCCCCATCCCTAACCTAGAAGCTGTTTCCAATTGATAACCACTCACAAATAAAGAATTTATTTTCTCCAATGGCGTCTCACTGGGTACGCAAACTACTCTTAAGGGCAGACCCCATTTCCAGCAGACAATGCCAACATAAAAAGAACTCTATGGTGTTTTAGAGGTTCTTTGTTTCAAAATGCTTTGTGGAGGGGGACTTTTTTCCCTTACATAAATATTATGATTCTAGTTGTGTATGATTCTAGCTTTTATGGGATTTCTATATATGTGAATGTGTGTGTCTCTGTATCTACATGTGTTTCTTTTTTTTTTCTAGTTTTAAGCATGTTTAGCAAGGTTTTATTAGAGGATGACAGGGATGCAGTAATAACAAAAGGTATTCTGACACCAGAAAGGATAGTTACAAACTCTTAGAGTAGAGGAGTTTCCCTAATAGTATATGTAATGGGTGCCACAATGTGACATGGTCCTAGGGATAGAAGAGAATCTAACAGCAGAACAGAGTGTTGCAGAGTATGTTGAGCTATATCAAGAAAAATGAAAAATAAATCAAAAGAAAGGAGGATAATGAAAGAATGTTGCATAATTACTCACAGAAAAGAAAGATGAATAGGTGTAGAGATTACTAAATAGTTAAGCACATTAGGCTGCTCTTTCAGAGACCTGAGTTTAGTTCTCAGCACCCACATGATGGCTCACAAGCATCTGCAAATCCAGTTACGAAGGCTTTAACATCCTCTTCTGACCTCCTCAGACACCAAGTACACATATACAGGTATAGAAAAATACTCATAAATACAAAAATACCTTCATCATAGTCTTAG
>JAQHUG010000391.1:971642-1003814 GCA_028555095.1 Dicrostonyx torquatus | reverse complement strand
AACCCAAATAATCACATAAAAACTGTATCCATTACAACACTGTTTGGCCAATGGTTCAGGTGTATTCCTAGATACCTCTTAAATTGACCCATTTCTTTTATTCTATATTTTACCACTTGGCTCATGGTTTGTTACTTCACATCTCTACATGTGTTTCTTAAGCTTTTTTTTTTTTTTGCTCTTTCTTGAGTGTTTGTTTTATCCTATTATGGCTTGTTTGTTCTTATTTTGTCTGCATTTATTTTATTGCTTTTTAGTTGCCTAATAAGAGAGAGAAAGAAATGTTGTAGATTTGGCTTGGTGGGACAGTGTGGAGATTCTGGGAGGAGTTGGGGAAGAAGAAACTATAATTAAAATATATTGTATTTAAAAATTATTTTTAATAAAAAATATATCCTAACCAAAAAAAAGAAGTTAAAGGAAAAGAATACATTATGAAATTCTCAAAGAATAAATGACTCTTTACAAAAAAACCTAAGAGTCTAGTCTCTTCAAAATAAAATTTTAAATAGGTATATATTATATATTACATATATTATATGCATGTATGCACATGTAATAAAATTAATAAGAAATTAAAAAGTGAAACAAATTTTAAAAATTTTTCTAAAAGGATTCAGAGTTGTCTCCAGTCCTAGACACAGATATCTACTACCCTACCCCCCCACCTCCCCGTTAAGAGCAAGAAACAAGGCCTGGACTGGTGTGACACACACCTTTAATCCCAGCACTTGGTAGACAAAGGCAGCTGTATCTCTGTCTGGTCTACACAGACAGGCTGGCCTACACAGAGAAATACTGTCTCAAAAAAAAAAACCAAAAAGAATAAATAACAAGAATTATAAGATTAAATAAATAAATAGTAAGAAACAGGAGCTGAGGAGACGGCTGAATAGTTAAAGCACCATTGCTTTTGCAGAGGACCCAGCTGTTCTGAACCTTCCTCTCAGTCTGTCGTCTGAGTTCATCACTGCTTCTTATCCACCTCCATACGACCCTTTAACACATCTATCATCCGTACGTTCAGACCCTCAGCAATAACACAGACCACTAGATCAATAGACAGTGCACAGGTCACATAGTGACTGTACCACCTAAGCTTAGAAGCATCTTCTGTGAGAAAACAGATCACTGAATGTGGCAGCATTTCCCTCTAGCTGGGCCAAGGAGATGCAAGACAACAGATGGACATAAAGATCACAAGGTTATTCAGATGGCTGCCTCATGTTGGCAAACCTAACAGTCCCTTTCCGAACAGCACCTTGACTGGAGAGAATTATAATAAAGCATTAAAACAGCAGGATGAAACATTACTGTGGCACTGACGACATTTAAAATTCAATGACATTCTGTACCACAATGAAATGCTGTAAGGGTAACATAGTGAAAAATGATCTGCCTCTGGGAGTTGCCTGGTAACTCCTTTCCTAGAATAATGTGACACTAACAAAGGGTTATTTGATTTGAGTCAACTTTCTACAAACCAAGTGCAAAAAAAAAAAAAATACGTTGCCTTGGCAAAACACATCTAGACCACAGCTGTCCATCCCACAACAAAGCACAGATGGACAGACTGGACTCAGTCATCAAGCTCCGACTTAACGCTGACGTCTTTCTTGCTCTCTCTGGGCTATGCAGAATGGTTCAGTTCAACAACCTAGGCCCCCACCCCACCAGTGCAGCTTTGATCACTGCTTCCACCTTGAATTCACCTTCAGTTCCACAGGACAAAGCAGTAGTTTGAGTGCCTGCTGCATGTCCCGTTCTTTCTCTCTCTCTCCATCAAATCCTTTCTTACTTCTCTTTAGTTTTGAGCCCATACCTAAGATGCTTTTCTCCATTCTCCCTTCTGTGCTCTTCTCCTTTCTCTGAGTCTCTCATTCTCTCTTTCCTTTTTGTCACTATTATCTACTTTTCCTCAGCCCCAAAGGCTGCTGCTAGCTATAACACATAACCCTTCCCTTCTGACTTCTGAGTCCTGCCATGCCCTCCAAGATCTCCTCTTCTCTTTTCCTCATATTTATTCTCTTACAACATTGTTCACCTTGCCTTCCACCAACAGGCCCCAGTCATATTCCTGTTTACAAAGTCTATGCAACAATAAAGCGTTCCTGGAAAGGTAGAAGAGATGGTTATCAAAAGTTGGGCCATAAAACATCACATATATAGGTATTTGGATGCATGATTTCTGATTGACATTTTATTTCTCAGGTACCTTTATGTTTTTAGTTATTTATTTTTGCCTACTTCACGAGATAAGCAAAAGGACTCTTGTGATGCCTCTCTCTCCAGTGACACACCCACCCCTATTACATCCCATCCTCTCATTACAAGCAATCCATTGGGGCCCAATGAGTGGGGCAGTGACCAATGGGCTCAGGAGTGGGGCAGTGACTTTCTGGAACATCACAGACCGCTCTGGCACTGTGAAGACAGAGTGACTGTCACATGTGTCCAAGAAACACATGCCGCCAGCATCCACTGTGCAACTGATACCAATCTGTCCACTTGGGTGGACTTCGCTCAGAAGGCTGCACTCTGCTTTCATTTAGATATAATTTTGATTCTTGGAATGCAAATGACAGATCTCGTGCAATAATGGCTTTATTATCATAACACTCTCTCAGATTTGCATAAGCTGGGGACCTAGAAATGCTGTACTAAAGTGCCACGTCCCTGCAAGCCCTTTACTCTGCCATTAATTACCTTCTTCCTTCCAAAGTTTAACTCTTGAAACTTTGTCCTTATGTCAAGTCATGCTTTGTGCACATGCATAATTTTCTTTTGTAGACCCCAGATAACCTTTTGAACATATGCCAGCAAGAAGAGAGGCAGTGAAAGTTGAGGACGGCCATCAAGTGTAGCCACATGAGAAAAGAGAAACACACTTTCACTAAAGTCTAAAACCTTACGTGGAGCACACTTGCACTAAATCATGGTCATTTCTTTCTCTGATATAACCTGCTGAACCTGGCAACCCAAGGCTTTATTCTAGTTCGTCTTCCCTTGATGCTACATGACCATACAGACATGGACGCAGTTTAAATTATGTGAGCTACTAATGCTGCCAAACCTTTCTGTGAAATGGAGAAGACGAGACGAAGAAGAGGAGGAGGGGGAAAAGGGGAGGCCGACAAAGAGAAGGTATATGAAGAAAAGAGGAGAAGAAGCTGCGCCTTGTTATGAATTATTAACTGAAAACAAGATGCACAGCACACACACCTTGTCAGGGGTCTTGTCAGGGATGCAGCTTATCCGTTCCTCTTCACTTAGCACCGGGCAGTTGGGAGGGTTGAGAGTGGTTCTCGTGGTTGTAGGCTCTGGAGTGCTAGTGGTGCAAGCATCTAGGAAAGTCATATCACAACAGTAGACACAAAATAATTGGAATTATGACCATAGGCATTCAGGAGGACCAGGATTCTCAGCACTTCCTTCACTGTCAATTCCTCTCCTGGCTGCTCTCTAGTTCCATGTGTTTGAAGTTCTGCATTTTTACTTCATTACACCTTGTTTTGTTCTTGCTAACTGTGTTTACCTCTGTGTATACCAACATCATCTCCTTCTTTGGTGGAGGTGCCCTGAAATATGGTACATACAAGACAAAGTACTCTATCATTAGAAGCTTGCAAAACTGGACACCAACTTGACCTTAGGTTGTGTCAGTAAATCATACCGTCAGTCAAATCAGGTCAAAACCGGTCTCTATAAATGAAGTGTTGCCGGAGCACAAATACACTCATTTATTGATAACTACTTTATGTTGCCATGGCAACAGTACATGTGATAATAGAAACCATTAGAGCCAGTCAATCTAAAGACTGACTGAAGGTCAAAGGACATCCTGAGTGACTCAGTCTTATCTTTCCATCATGTGACTTTTAGAGATTGACCTCAGATAATCAGGCTTGGCGAAAGTACCTTTTACTACTAAACCACCATCTCACTAACTCTGACAATCTAATAATCTCTGACCCTTATAGAAGAATCTGCGAACCTCTGCGGGAGCTATACACAGAGAAAATATACAAAAAGTGCTGTCTTAAGCACAGTAATTTCAATTCTGTTTTCCCGGGCAACAGTCCCTTAGAACACTTCCAGGTGGTGGCATTCTTCTGTAAGTGTAAATGTCAGGTGACAAAAGGCAAGTCTAGAAACTAACCCGGGGCTACAAAACTTTGATTTCTAATGTAAAGATTGGTAAAACAGAAAGGACATTGTTATTGCACACTGAAATAGGGAAGAAGTTTTATTTACGGTACTATCTTAAAAAACAATGACATTATAACAAGAAATGTTATTTTCTAGTTGTTTCTAGTTGTTCTTCTTTGCACTGGGGTTTCCAGGTCGGAAACGATGCATTAAACAACTTGTATTTGGTCCCGCTTCTGCACGAGGCTTTAGCTCCCTCTTCAGAATCGTGAAACTATAGTGCTAAATGATCTTTGAGATTCTAATCTTATTTTCTGAAAAAAGCAAAAATTGATGATGAACAAAAAAAAATGGTTTGGCAGTAGTCACAGGCTGGCTCTTCATTGCCTGGTTCCCACAAGAAGTGATTCCTGTGTGAGGCAGATAGGGAAGCCCGGATCATTCAGCACACCCTAGCCCATCTTTTGAGATATATCATCTCAAAAATCTTTTGACAAAAATAACATGAGTAGGTTTTTAAGAATCAATTTTTGGGCTTTAAATAGTTAACTTGATATATAGTAAATATATACACGTTTTTCCTTTTACACAGCACATTGTTCATTATCGTTATTAACAGAACTGCAATTATTTTATAACATTCAGAAAATACATTGCTCAGCCAACTGTGGAGCTAGAGCCAGTGTACTGATTAAACTTGGAAATGGAAGTTCCAGAATTTAAACCTACTGTCTATCGGCCTGCCGTAGTGTATAGATATTCAGGAAGATACCTACAATCTGCAGACAATCACGTCTGCGTTCATACATACTTGAAGCAATGTAAAGGCTTGACTTGGCTACCATAGGCGGTGAGTTTGCTCAGATTTGGGAGAGACTCGGGGTCACTCGTTACCATTTGATGGCGTAGAATTGGCTAAGAGCACAATTAGAACCACAGCAATGATGAACAGCACAAGCAGCAGGACAATGAGCACGAGCTCCAACTTGCTGAACTTTTTAAACCTTCGTAGTGCCATCTGAGAAGAGAGAGAACCGTTCTAGGTTTAAAATGTGCTTATTATAACTAGAGATCCTTAATCCCCAAACTCAGAAAACATTCTGAGTTTGTATGTATGAATGCAGACGTGATTGTCTGCAGATTGTAGGTATCTTCCTGAATATCTATACACTACGGCAGGCCGATAGACAGTAGGTTTAAATTCTGGAACTTCCATTTCCAAGTTTAATCAGTACACTGGCTCTAGCTCCACAGTTGGCTGAGCAATGTATTTTCTGAATGTTATATGTACGTAAAGCTTTCCACCACCTAAATTTTCAAACAAAACAAAACCCAGTTCCTGAACAATTTCCCTTTACCATTATTCCTATTTAGTTGCTGCCCTGATCCCGCACCGCTATGAGGCAAATCTCAAACGTCATCTATCTTAACTTGAAAATACTACATTTTATCTTCAAAACACAAGAAACTTTACAAAGCAACCAGACAAGACACTAATTATGGCACCCATATATTTTTACAATGATTCCTTATTGTAAATAAGGAATACCTAACCAAGGTTAAAATTAACCTTTTATAAATCCTTCAATGACCTTTATAAATTTTTTAAATAAATTTTCATAAATGTTGGGTCTCCCAAAGATGAAAGTGAGGTGTATATGTTGTCATTAGCTTATATCTGAGTCACTCTAACCAAAGGGGCCTGTTCTGTGGACAGGCCATGCGGTTTGGATGTCATTAGTGTATTCTCCTTATGCTAGCTAATTAATAGGATCCAAAATTTCCTCAGATTTAGTGTTTGTGGTTTTAGCTACAAAGGAGCATAGATAGCAAAGCATCTTCATCAGGAAAAACAAAATCTCATTTTCTTTCTTGTGCTCCGAGTAGCCACTGGCATTTTCAAGATATATTGTCCCAGTAAGAATGAGAAAATAGGGCTCTGCAATTCTTTAATCTGTTAATTGCTACAAGAAATATTTCTAGAGACAGAACTATAACTTTATCTACTACTTGTGTCAGAAGCATGCACTTCTCAAAGGGATAATGGGTTCAACGTTTAACTCATTTATTTACTACTCGTCAAAAACTTGTTTTCCTGACATCTTTCAAAGGAGACTGAATATGCTTCTAATCATTTTCATGAACTGGTGGATTTAAACACATGTAACTCTTAACAATCCATTGGTAACATTAATTCTCATGTCTTCCCATCTTTACGCGGAAGGGGCCTCTTCAAGTTGGTACACTCCTAAGAATCTTTTATAGTATTTTTCCTTTCTGGCACAATACGGCATCCCTGGTTCCTCTTACCCTTTCCCTACCCTGGTCTGTAATTACATATCAACAAGGAGCCTCTGTTCCTTCCAATGGGTGCAATATTGAGAAGAATAGCACAGATGAGAGCTGATGAAATTCAAGCTTGAGAATATAGAATTATAGTGCTTCATGCATCACTTGGGTAGTGGTCACTTTCTAAGGAGGTCATCTGAGGGGTCCCTGAGGATTTGTTAGTTTAATTTATTCCAGTTTTATTTTTATTTTCTATGTATGAATGCTTTACTTGCACACATGTATGTGCACCATGTGTGTGATACCTGTAAAAGTCAGAAGAAGGTTTCAGATCGCCTGAAACTGTAGTTATAGATAATTGGTTGTGAGTTACCATATGGGTGCTGGGACTCTAACCCAAGGTCGTTTGCAAGAACAACAATTGCTCTTAACTGCTGAGCTATATCTCTGGCCCCAGGAATTGTTATTTTAAAAATATAGAAATTATACATTTACTTCCAAATATGATTTGACTATGTACATCCAGCTGAAATCCTATGATGCAACCTATCATGCGATGGTAATGAAAGATGGCATCTTTGAGGGAGGGGTTGTGGTGAGGGGTTTGGGTGACAGCACTGCTGCACACTGTGACGTTCTGTTCTTAGCAGCATGCTCTACTGTGACCTTCTTATCTTCTTTTTATTTCATTTAAATAACCTTTTTCATTTATTTTACATGCCAACCAGTTTCCCTTTCCTCCTCCCATCCATCTCCTTCCCCATCCATTCCTCCTCCACCTCCACCTTCCTGCCTCAACTTGTTGTGCCATCCTTCTTCTCTTCTTATCTTCTGTTTTATGGCCCTGTTATCTGAGACACATGCAGTAAAGAAGACCCGTGGGCAAAGGCCACCCTTCCTCCTCACCACCCCCCACTACTTTTCCTGCTGACTTATAAACTATGCACTGTTTACTCCAAGAGAGTATGTCCTATCTTCTCCCTCGGAGCGTGAGAAATAATCCTGAAATGTAGTCCCTGTCTCTTCATTCTCTACTCTACCATCTACCCTCTCCTCGATCAGAAGCGTTCGTAGTTCTTTGCTCAGAGATCAGATGAAAAGAGGATTTGCTCTTCATATACTGGTAAGAGAACACAATGAGTGTAACTGACTCTTATTATAGAAAAGGAGGCGGAGCCAAAAGCCCTTCTCTCTGACAGGCCCACCTTGTGTTCTTCTACACTGAAGTGCCCTGACTCTAGTGTTCCCAGTTACTATCTACAATACCTCACATTAGTGAAAGCTTTACCAAAAAAAAAAAAAATCCCATAGCAGTCTCCTTCCCTGTGGAATTCCACAAAGGCTAATATTTCATACTTACTAAAATTAAATTAGCTAATAAAGCAAAAGGTGATTATATGTTCACTGTAGGAGACGGGGTATTAGGATGACATTCCAAGTAACCAGGGCTCTTTCTCTTTGGTGACCGCTTACAGTGTGATATGGGGGATTGTTCTTTATTTTATTTTAAATACTGTCACACACTGTGAAGGAACATCTCCACCTCTGGTCAAACTATACCTGCTATGGGCTCCATGATATCTTGGCAAAGATTTGGTTAGACCCACAAACCAGGAGTTGCATTTGTGGTAATTTATCCCATCACTGCAATTGTGGTATCTGAGAATCAGTGTATACACAGATGGTTTTTCCATCATGGGAACAATGTGTCTGTCCAGAAGGAGGGTACTGATCTGTCAAGTTGGGAGCGTAGACCCCAGCCCCTGTCATCTATCCCAGCCCCCAGGCCTGGTCTGGACTCCAAATCCCAGCAGGCCAGGTCCTGACCCCTCCCTGGGGGTGGGGTCAGGACCACTCTCCAGGGTATTTAAGTGCTCTCCAGAAAGATGCCCTGTGGTGGCATTTGCGCGGTTTCCCCCTCAGGGCCAACTGAGAATGCAGAACTCCCATTAAACCTGGATATTACTTAATTTGGCTTGTTTTGATTTGGCTTGATTGGGAAGTTTGTGTCGGCAGGGAGCTCGCGTTAGGAAATATTCCTAACAGATCCATGAAACAAGCTAAAATTCAGTCGCATGTAAAATCATCACGATAAAGTCAGCTTTAAGCTCACAAATCCTATGATACCCTTCTGTTCTGACCCTGTGAAGCTGGGTTGCACTTACTGTAGCAGTATATGATAGAAGCCTAACTTTCAAGGCCAGGTTACAAATGGAATTGTAGCTTCCTCCTGCTCTGTTGCTTGGATAACATACTAAAGAAACTGGCTGCCGGATTCTTCATATAAAACACTGAAGTAGACCTGCAGAGATTTCAGACAGCTAACACGAAGTGGGGGTTTTCTGCCTTAAACCACCTTGAAAATGGTCCCTCCATCCCAGTCAACATACTTCCCTTGACTACTGAAGAGGTTCATGTCTCGGCCTAAACCTCATGAGTGACCAATCCATATTTCTGATCCAAAGAGGTAATAACTTTTTATCTTTAAAGCAGAAATTTATAGAGTAACTTGCTATCTAACAATAACCAAACGCAGACAGATAAATGTAACCTGTAAGTAAAGTATCAACGGTATTCTTTGAGTCTTCTTGATTCTTGGCAAACATCTTTTTTTGCTTCATATATTTAAATGTAGTAACTGCTCTAAAGAACCATAATATGCATTTTCCAGATATTAGAAGAGAAATATTTTCTTAAGCTCATATTCTCTTAATACCTTTCTAGTATTACCTGATTGGCTTTATTTTTATTTTCTGCATTAGTGGGACCTTGAAGGTGACAGACACTAAGTCAATTAGTAATGTAATTCGAGGAAAACTAAGATTAGGCAAGACCCATTAAAGTAAGGTGGAGGAGAGGAAATGAATGCCAATGGACAATAAAGATGTAGGAGTGGCCAAGACGAGGAGCTGGGCTGTACTTCGGGAATTGGAGAAGACAACAAAAGGATGGAAGAAGATATTATGGGGATGAGACCAAGAAGAACCTTGCCATCTTGGAGTTTCAGCCAGAAAAGGGGTCTTTTAAAAAGAGATACAAAAAGAAAAACCCTGCCCAATGTTTGTCCATACGAACCAGAATATTAATTTGACGAGCCAAGAACACACACCTGGCATCTGCAGGAAGAGGTGATTTCACTTGGAAATCACTGGTGGCTGATTGAGGCTATTCAGTCATGAAAGAGAACAAAAGCAGTGGTCAGGGGTTCGCTAAGAGATACTCTATCTAGTAACTGATGGAAGCAGAGGCAGAGATCCACAGACAAGCCCTGAGCCGAGCTCCGAGAGTCTTGCAGGAAAGGGGGAAGGGAAGGAGGAGTGACTGTATGTGTCAGGTGGGTCATGATGGTGGAAACCCACAGAGACAGCTGACCTGAGCTCGTGAGATCTCATGGATGCTGGACCAATGGTCAGGGAGCCTGAATGGAACCAACCTAGGTTCTCCTCCTGTGTGTGACAATTGCATAGCTTTGCCTTTAGTAAGGCTTCTAACAATGAGAGCACAATCTCTCCCTGGAGCTTAGCTGGCTTTTGGTAACCTGGTCCCCATGCTGGATTACCTCACCCCTACTCAATCTAAGGAGGTCCTGCCTCAACTTAATTTGCCATGCTCTGTGCAAGTCTGTGAAAGGCTTGTCCCTTCCTGAGTGGAGATGGAAGAGGAGAGGAGGGGGTGGGGTTAGATGGGAAATGGGATGGAAGAAGAAGAGAGAGGGGGAAATGGTTGGTATGTAAAATAAGTGGGAGAAATGTTGCTTTACTAATACTAATAACAATGAAAACGATTGGGTTGCTATGGCACGAAGAGGCATATTCAAAAAGAGAAAACAAGGACCAGGGGAGTACTTTTGCCACACAGATAACGGCATATCCCTTGATAAGAATGGCCTGGCAAAGAAAATGCATCTGAACTAAAGGAACAAGGCTGGGTGAATTGGAACTTAAATTTTTGGAAGGAGAACTTTGAAACCTCCGACCAATAAAAAGTCTCAAGCAAAGTTTTATCAGGCTCTCTTTCTGAGGACTACCTCCGGTTGGGAATAAATTCAGAAGTGCACTGCCACTGTGTCCCAGACCAAAAAAGAAAAGAAAAGAAAAGGAACAAAGAAAGGAAAGAAAAGAAGAAAGAATGGAATGAAGGAAGGAAGGAAGGAAGGAAGGAAGGAAGGAAGGAAGGAAGGAAGGAAGGAAGGAAGGACCTTCACCTGAAGGTTTCATGAACATTGTGGACTGGGAAATAACAACAGACTTTTAGAGGCTTTGTAGAAATTATAAAGACTGCTGAGACCCTAGAACAAAAGCAGGCCAGAAGTCAGACTACAGACATAGGAAACAAAGCTAAACAGTTTCCATGGCCTGTCTTTGGTGCTATGATTGAGAAAACAACACAGAGTGAAAACTGAAACAGTAGAGGAGTTTGCCCCCAAGGGTCCTGAACACCTTCTGACTCTGAAAGTAAAGGTGAAGCCTAAAAGAGAGAAGAGAAAGAGAGTAAGAGGGAAGACTGAGAACAAAATGGAAGGTGTACTCTAACTGCTGAAGCAGGAATAACTGGAGACCGTCTAAGGAAACAGAAGCCATGGAGACAAGTCTCAGTTCAGCCAACTGGAGCAGAATAGGAATCATCGAGAGACTTGGGAAACGAGGCCAGCGCATGATGAAATTCATAGGAAGGGATGAGTATGAGAAAACCAGAGAGAACAGGAAGTTCCCAGTCTGGGCAAATTTCCACCCATGCATTCGCCAAATACTTCCAAAGAGGCCTCCAGGCTAGCAAGTCCCAACCGACCGGAAGACCTGAAAGGAAAGGGTAACAAGTGTAGCTGCCCATTGCTCCAGAGTCCTAAAGGCAGACTGTGGACCTTTGTGACATTTGGAGTGACAATGTAGCTATTGTCACGGGAGAGTCATTAAAGATTATGATTCCCACAGACAACACTGCAAAGAGACAGATCCCACTGCACCTTAATCTGCTTAGAGGGTCAGGCAAACAAAGCAGGAGGAACCTGATGCTTCTGTCTTAATTCTCTCAACTCTCCCCCAATCCTCTAGTGCTGGTGCTGCTCTGCAGCCTGGTACCATAATTCTGTGACAGCCCCCACCCCCAGTATACGAAAATTGACTCACAGAAAATAATGTCTTTGTCTACAAAGAAAATAAACACACCTTTCTTTAGCCAACTTGGACTTCCAGAGAACAAGACGAGAACCAGTCCATGTCCTCCCCCACCACCACCACCCCTCCACTGCCATGGAGAAAGACTGCCCAGCTCTGGCATTTTCCTACAGTGCCCTAACCCTCCCCAGCCCCCAGCCCTACAGGATGAAGGCTTGAGACAGAGAAGCCTGCTCTGCTTCAAGCTTGGCCTCGAGGAAGCCCGTTCCTTCCACAATTCTCTCTGTCTCCAGGCTTTGATTGTTATGGGTTTCAGGTTTTGGTTCTGTGTCTTTTGAAGCTAAGCAGCCATTCAGGTTGAATGGACAGTTAAGTTCATGTGATCATTTGTAAAATCTGATGGTGCTGGCCTTTTCTTCCCCACACTGCCTTCCTCAACCTAGCTGTCTACTGGCTATTCTGATTTTACCCTCTCATGCGCGCGCACTCTCTGTTTCTCCCTCTGTCTCTGTCTCTGTCTCTGTCTCTGTCTCTCTCTCTCTCTCTCTCTCTCTCTCTCTGTGTGTGTGTGTGTGTGTGTGTGTGTGTGTGTGTGTGTGTTAGCTAAAGGGAGCCACATATCTGGAGAATTAGTAGGTGAATGTAGCCCTGCTATCAAATGAGAAGACAGATGTCATTGGTGATTTGAGGTGACAACCTCTTTACACTGAGGAGGCAGCTTGAGAGCCTGCCTGCCACATGTGAGACCTGGGTTTTATTATCAGAACCACAAGTTTAATAAATTTTTTTAAGTAAAAGAAAAAAAGAAGAAGGACTTGGAAACTGTACTTTTTCTGAGCACTAGGAGACTTTGAGCCCCTAAGCTGTAGGATTTGCTACAACATCACCTTGCACAGGAGTTGAAACATGAGAGGTATTGCCCCAAGAGTGACTGTGGGTACCCTTGGCATTCTTGAAGTTAAAACTACATGCCCAGTGGAGGCTTCCTACTGCCTCCAACCACAGGGCTTCTCCTGGGGCTCCAGATAGACACTAGTGCAGCAGGAGAGACACGTTAGACTGCAATACTGCCCCTATGCCCCTAACTCAGCCCATGGACTGCCCTGGATTCTAACGAGTCAGATGGTCATTGTGTCTCTTCCTAGGAGGAAAGCGAGTAATGTTGTGTCCAGGGCAGGGCTTCTGTGAAGAGAGAAGCTTTTATTCCTCTCCAGAAACAGGGGCAGGGCTGTAAAGATCAAGGAAAATGGAAAGAGACGAATTTAAAAACTAGAGTCAAGTGCTTTTAAAAGAAAAAAAAAAGGATTTTTAACAACTGCTGCCTAGCAGTCTGCCATTATCTGTTGAATAGCCTTTTCTTTAAGCAAGCATATTATTTAAATTTTAATGCTAATGATAATCGTAGTTGACAGTGATCAAGCAAATGTTAAGAACTTTCCCTGCTTCTCCTCGTGCGCAGCCTCATAACAGCCCCTGAGAACTATCGCTAGCATCGCTAAGATGAAGAAATTAAGCTTCGGCAGATCTCATTACCTGACACACAACAGATGGGGGGAGCTGAGACCTGCCCTTTGAACTGCACAGCCCAGCTTTCCGTGCCCACTCTGTGTTCTACATAGCTGTGCCCACAGCATACAGGGTCTTACAAACTGGTGCCTTGTGGGAGATTATGCTTCTATCATGGATCCTCTGGCTCTGTAGCCAAGGCTGGACTACAGATCACTGTAGCTGGATAAGGGTGTCTTACATGCATGACTTTCTTTGGTTCTCATAACCATTGTCCAGTAGAAATTATTTTTGTTCTGTTTCACAACTGAATTAGCTGCCATTTATAGAAACTGGATAGTTCAAAGTCTAGACCTGTGACAGAGCCCAGATGCTTCAAGTGCCTTCAAGGCTGGCATTATACCAACACCTACTATGTTCGACCAAGGCAAAAAAAAAGTATATCCCTGAAAAAAAAATAAGAGTTTCTAAATTAGAAGCGAGATACATAAAAGAAGCTTATATCTAAAGACAGCCAGAAGGCTTACGAAAGGAAACAACTTTTCTGTTGTTTCTGTCTCCATGGCAGCTGGGGGATTGTATAAGCACCTGTAAATCTATTCACTTTGAGTTTAGGGCCCACAGGGCGTTCTCTGTGACTGACGTGAGAAAAGCCGCCAGTGTGTCTCCAGTCTCCGTGCTCTGACTGATTTGTCATAAGGTTAGCAAAGCTATGGTTTAAGTGGAAGGGCGGTGCGCTTGCAGCATATTTGTCCCTTTGCCACGTTTATTAAGCTCCTGCTGTATACAGGTATTCTTCCAGGAGTTTATTAAGCTCCTACTATGTGCAGGCATTCTTCCAGGAGCCAGTTATGCTCAGAGACCAAAACATAAAAACCCCTGCAAGGATGTGGGACTTACATCCTTGTGAATAAAAAAAAAGAGACAAGCCAAATAAACAATGCAGTAGGTTAAACTAAATCAGGTTTGTGGGAAATCAGGGTAGGAGGAAGAGCAGAGGAAGGTGAGAGAAGATCTGCAATGTTATAAAAGGGTTGGTCAGGGAAAATCTAACAGAAAAGATAAGAATTATTACTGCACATAAATCACCTACTTCCAGTAGAATTTCTCTACTCTAAATAAATGTCAGGGCTCATTTTATAGCTATTTGGGCAAAGTAAATGGGTAAATAACATGGGGATCAAATTATTACACTGGGCTTGTCAGTAAACTTGGGAAAGCTGGACAGCTCTCCTCTTCTCTGAAGGAAAGCCAGTGTCTGATCCAAGCTGCTCTTTTAAAACGCATTTGATAACAGGCAAGAAACCTAGTAACCTGCTGTGTAGAGAACCAGAAGGAGCCAGTAAGGAGACTCCCAAAAGCAGGGTTATTTCTCAGAAGTATTCAGCAATTTTTTAGCAAGTTGGTCCATGATCTCCTGGCTAATTTGAGAATGGAAAGAGAACCATTAGCGAAGTGAAGAAATCTAATCCCACCCAGATGTGTGACCTCATGGGGGAGGGGTACATTTAACACTAGACCTCAGTCTCCCCAGGATCCTTTGAAGAGATCATATCCTTCCTTCTGTTACTTCAGGCCAAGATATATAAGGCTTTGTCTTCCTTTTCATCCCCACCATAACAGTCTGAACCAATTTTACTTGGAAATTTCTTCTAGGTCCATCTATTTCTCAGTGGCCCATGCTTATGAAACACATTGTTGTGTGGCTTATTAGTTCATCAAGACTCTATTGGGAGAGATGATAAGCATCAGAGTGAGTGACATGGGCTTTCTTGAATTCGGGACACTGGAGAGAATGGCATTCTGCTTCCTCCAGGCACCTTTCCCAGGACAGTAAACCAAGAACCACTCCCTGCAGCACCTGACCTGCTTTCTTTGTCATAAATGATCTCTGTCCTCCACTATGTCACCAGACCCACAGGCAGTTTCGAGATCAGGAGTTCCCCTGGAGCACAACAGAAGCACTCTTCAGACTGGTCTAGGGAACACAGCAGCAGCCCTTTTTAGTGAGACCCTTGGAGTTAATCTCTTCCTCTCCCCAAAGGTAGCTTCTCCCTAGTTCTGTGGTCAATCAGAAAAGAGATGCCCACAGACGTCTAGATAGGCTCTAGCCACTTAGTAACTATTAACTGCCACCAGGAAGAAGCCAACAACAATCCATTGCCCTCTCCTCTTCCCCTGGGCACTTCCATTCTGCGTCACACTTAGTTGCCTGTCCAAATATCCACGATTCACTTTGTGACTCCGCTCTAAGGCCACATGAAACCTCTTCTAACCCATACCTCGCATATTCATCTCAATATCATTACACATGGAGCCACATCGCCTTGGCTTCTTCCCGAAAACAACTCTGTATTCGATCGAGGAAGGCACTAAGCCCATAAGGACAGTGATAGAGCCTCCCTTGTCCTAAGAATCACGGGCACTGCAATCACCAATCTTCAGTTACAGCTCCATAGAAAGACTGTCCTCCCAGACAGTACTCCTTTTCCTCATTTCCCACGTCCTTCCCAGAATCTGAAAGAATTTCTGCAATCTCGCCCCAGATGCTATTCTTCACTCTTCAACCCCCTCATACACAAATACACAGATTTATCTATAATCAGGCTTAAAGATGGTGCATAGACCTGGAGGAATGTACACATAAACACACATGAAACATAGACCTATCCAGGGAAAAGATAAATGAATTAAATTTTAAGTGTGTGCATATGTAAGTTGGGTGGCTGTTATTTTTGTCCATACAAAGCATGAAAGGCACTTTAACCAAAGGAGGTCAGCACAAATTCATGCCATCCTGTACACATACACACTCTCACACATAGGAATTATGCAGTTCATGGACAAACCTCATTGTCTGCTGCAGTTGCTCCCAGTGGTTCTAAAGAATGGCCCAGCAATAAAGGCCGAGGACAGCAATCCACAGAAAGCAATCCAAGGGCGGGTGATTGTGTCCTGGCCAATCATGAAAATGTTAAAAGCCTTTGAACACAAATCACAGCCCAGCTCTCATTTCCAAGACGAGAACTGTTAGTTAATCATTAATCAGTCTTCCTCTAAGGCAAGGCTTCTCGGTCTGTGGGTTGTAAACCCTCTAGGGGTCAAAGGACTCTTTCACAGGGGTCCCCTGGAACTATCCTACATATCAGATATACACAATTCATAACAATAGCAAAACTAAAGTTATGAAGTAACAATGAAAACAATTTTATGATTGGGGGTCACCACAACATGAGAAACTGTATTTAAAAGTCACAACATTGAGAACCACTGCTCTAAGGAGAACATCTCTAAGACCTTAGGGCAAGAAGTCACCAGTTACGACTCATTCTTTTGCCTCCACTGTGAGTTTACTTAGCTCTTGGACCTTTAAGGTGTGTGTTAAGAAATTAACACAGAATTAACTCTATTAGTAGACAATAAAAAGAGAAGAAAATAGCTGATCTGGAATCATAGTTGCACTCTGGTCTCTGTCAGAGATCCTCAGGAACTCATTGGCAATAGCACAATCTGCTGATTTTTGAAGGGAAAAAAATTGTCTTGAAAATTTTATCTAAGTACTTTAATCTTTTCTTAATACCATGAAAATGTTCTTAAGATTGCTTGTGTGTTATAGAGACCCTTTGGCAGCCTCATATCTGGATATGCTTAAAGCTGTTTTTAAATGTATATGTAAGATATAAAAAATGTACAAAATTTTTACTTGGTTATTTTTCATTGTAATAACAATTTTAATCAATGATATTTTGACTAATGATAGAACAACAAGCACAGTAATTATTGAGATTTAAAGGTAGTGATACGTATTAGCATTCTCTCAAGATTATCTTAACCATACACAAAGAAAATAACGTCGTTAAGTACTACTTAACATACTGTGGGATGCAGCCAAAGTTTGAACTGAAAAAAATGAGATTAGTAGCCGGGCAGTGGTGGCGCACGCCTTTAATCCCAGCACTCGGGAGGCAGAGGCAGGTGGATCTCTGTGAGTTCGAGACCAGCCTGGTCTACAAGAGCTAGTTCCAGTGCAGGCTCCAAAGCCACAGAGAAACCCTGTCTCGAAAAACCAAAAAAAAAAAAAATGAGATTAGTAAAGAGTATATAATAATTTTTCTCTTCCAAGTTCACTGAGTTCTCTGGTTTATATCTGAGATCCAGGTGCAGAACCCTTCCTTATCACTGAATATGTTTTCTCAAATTAGGACAGAGCCCTCCCCAATGACTGCCTCACATGGCATACATAAACCATGGCATTCATAGTCCTGGAAGAAATAAGAACAAAAATCAAAGGCTTTGTTGACAATTAAACTTTGTTGGGAGTCTTTTGTGACAATATATCTGAGTAATTTTGTGTCTATTTACCTGAACAACTTTTAAGTGAGGATTTTATTTTTAACCCTGTCTCTTAATTTTTCTCTCTAGTATTTTTAACTTTATAAAGTTTCCAGTCTATGACCTATTGCAAATTTTAGAAATTAAATCTGCTTTGTTTTTTGTTTTTTTTTTTTTACTGGGCATAATTTTAAAGGCCCTACCTAGTCATTCCATTTTATGAACTCCTGCTTCTATGGACAACTAGTCAGGATATTACTGAGAAGAAAAACATGATTATGAGCTGTGAATCCAATGTAGACAAACAAAAGTCTCCATCTCTCACCCTGGTCATATCAAAACAGTCATAACCTGGGACAATCAACAGGGAATCATTCTGTCTTTGTGATAAAACTCCTTATCCTAAGGTTTCTCATTTCACTGGTCACCATGAAAATCTTGTCAGGAATCAGACTTTGGAAACACCAGATGTCTAGATATCTTAGAACCAAACGATTAACGGCTAAAGAGCCTTCTATTCCAGTGACCCTAGAAAATGGCATGTAAGCTTCATAAAGACAAGGATCCACACGATGATGCCTTTGAGCAGGCCACTCCTGTCGCTGAAGGGTGTGAACTACACACCGGTGTTGTGAACATCATCCACTTGCACACTGTGAGTGTTTTTCTCCACAGTGGTCCCTTCGGCCATTGCCTCTCTTGTCCTTCCAAGTCCCTTACTTTTTACGACATAATATACTCTGTGCTCTCAATGTCTCATCTGAGCTCATTCCACACAGAATACAATTACTGGGGAGTGGAATGGACACCAGAATAAGATCCCAGGAACATTATCCAAATATAAGCCCTGCATATTAGAGCTGAGGAAGCCAGGACCCAGGAACGTTGTGAGGTTTCTCTTGTTGCTGACTTAAAACAATCTGAGTTCAAATCCTAGGTCTGCTTGGTAATGCAAGAGCTCTGGTTAGTAAGCCTGCTTTCTTAACTTAAGTAAAGATATAAGTGGTATCCAGCCAATAACAAAAATACCAGTACAGGTAGAAGATGGTGTTGCATATATATTCAAATTGTTGGCCGTGCTCTGCCAAGATTTGGGATTCTTCAGCTGCAATAACCTCTCCCCGAAGTGGAACTCAGGATCCTGAGCACAGCAAGATGGAGCGAGAACATCTGTCTCACACAAGGCCTCACACACTAAGCTTTGGCACGTGTGACCTGCCTGATTATAGTAATAGTAAGATTTAGAAAGTTCAGCTCCAAGTCCTTGAATTAAAAAAGACAACTCAGGCAACACCAATGTCCAAGCACTAGGATGCCTTGAGTAGTTTATGCTCAGTGACATAGTCTTCCCTTGCTTGACCTTAGGGATGTCACAAAAACATGGCTATCGGAAGCTATGAAGATCTTTAAATGTAAAGAATTTTAAAAAAAGGATGGTATGGCTTCTCCACTACCTCCACCAGCACCCCTGAGGGGTCCTCAGCTTCCTGTGTGTAAAGCAAGCACCAGCCCTTCCACTCTTCTCCACTTCTAGCCTCTCCTCTACACAATGCAATTCAGTGTGTAGCTTTTATACGTACTGTAAATGAGACACCATCAGAAGTCAACACTGATGGAGTGCCTCCTCTAACCTGTACGACACTAATGGTTCGAATACATTCCTTGTTTCTTCCTCATACTCTACTCTGAACTGGGTGCCATTATTCCTCAAGATGAGGCACCAACAAAAGCTTGCCCAAACTTGTGAAATAACAAACTCTTTTAGTATTTAATCCAAAAATAACCTCTTCCAAGCTTCCTGAAGCACCCTGGAAGAACCTGGAAGGTACACAATGTATGCCAATTGATGTCAGCCAATCAGCACTGTGTTAAAGGCAGTGAGAAGAAATGAGAGGTGCATGTGAGCTTTTAGCATAATAACACTCTTTTATTTTTATTTAGTTATTATTTGTTTATTTATTTATGATTTTTCAAGACAAGTTCTCTCTGTATCTTTGGAGCCTGTCCTGGAACTAGCTCTTGTAGATCAGGCTGGCCTCAAACCACAGAGATCCGCCTGCCTCTGCCTCCCGAGTGCTGGGATTAAAGGTGTGCGCCACCACTACCCGGCTACTAACATTCACGGCAAGCGTTCCACAATGTTCACATTGTTTTTATCATATCTTGTTTTCCTCTAAGATTTCCATGTATGCATCCTCTTACGTGCACAGTGGAGTCCTAGGCGCCCATCAAGACACTGCAAACTGAGTTCCTTCCAACTTCCCATCATAGACCAACCCCTGCGACTGAGGCCCAGTCTGTGTGCTTTCTCCTCCTTGTGGTCTCTCCTGGGCTCTCCCTTCCTGGATTAGTCCTTTTCTAAAACACTGCTCTCATCTGTGTACCTTCTCCCAGCCATGGGCTGAGGGTGACTTACAGCAGAAGGCATCCCTGCAGTCTGAAGCTGCTGAATACAACATCTAAATAAAAACAAATCACTTTCTGACAAGTAATTCGATATTGCATCATTGAATGACTGTCTCCAGCTTGAACACAGTGTCAGAAAAATGACGGGGTTAGAAATGAAATGAGCTTATACTGAATATCAGATTGTCGGCTTATTCTCTGTCTATTTCAAGCAGTCACTCAGATTTTCTGAAACTCAGCAGTCTTACCTGTAAGTAGGTATTAAGCTATAGGCACAATGTTTGATATTCTTGTTTATTTTGGGGAAACCTTAAGGTAATAAGTACTTGATCTCCAATCTCAATTTTTCAGCTCCTCCTTTTCCTTATATTTTTGTGAAAATAAAATAATATCCCTAAGCAGCACCAGAAGCTTAAGTTGTATTAAAAACTGTTTTTCTAGCATCTTCCTGTGGTGCACACCAGTAATCCCAGTTCTCAGGAGGAGCAGGAAAGAGATCACAAATCTGTGCCAGCCTAGCCTACATAGTGAGAGCCTGTCTCAAGAAGCCAAGGACTGGCGGTCTAGCTCAGTGGTAGAGAGCTTGCATATTGTATGCGTAGCCCTAGGTTCCAGTTCCCTGTATCTCAAAACAGAACTGCTTCTCCAATTTGTTAGCCCCCAAAATAGCCCCACTACACTGAGCTGGAAGAAAGTAATCTTTCCCTTCACTGAAAGCTGCATGGATCACACACTGAACCAGATAATGGAAGAGAACCAAGAACCAAACCCAAATACCACCACTACCATCACACACACACACACACACACACACACACACACACACACACACACACACACACACGCTCCAGCCCCTTCCATCTTCTCTCTGCCTGTTGAAATGCCTTTCCTACATACTGTAAGTGGTACCTCCTTATTGAAGCTGAGTCCTTTTCCTTCCTTTGTTCCACATGGAAGCCCAGCCTGTCACATCACAGGCCACCTGTGAAGAAAGGACTTAGACTGAGAAGCAGTCTTCTCTGACCAGAAATGTTTAGAGGAAGGTGAGACTAGAACCAACACACAGCAAGAGTTGCAGCACTTCCTCCCGTTGTGAAATGCCTACTGTCCCATCATTTTATACTGCCTCTGTTATTCCCCACCCCTGGGCACAGGCAAGCACACAGGCACACAGGTATCGAGGAGAGAGGCAGTACAGTAGTAATACATTACCTGATACTCACGTGTTCATAATAAAACTCTACATCTGTACGACACCTTGAGCTTTCCGGATGTTTATCTACATCATCTCTCAGATAACAGCCCTATGGGACAGGGCAGGCACTCTTAATCCCCACCAATAAATGAGGAAAGAAGAAAATTCATCAGCTAAAGGTCGCTCGGTGAAACAGCTGAGTTCCCACTGCCTTGATCTTACCCTTAACCCAAGGTTCATAGAGTCTAAGATCAGTAAATCTACAAGAAGTGCCTTTGAGATTAAAAACCCGGTCCTCACACTCAATGAGTTCAACACGCATTTGGTACCAGGTCTCTAGAACAGACACCCTTGGGTCCTATCAGTTATAAATTCTACTTTCAGTATTCAGCGATCCTCTCAGATCTTAAGAGAAAACTCCCACCGTGTTCTCTGTTACCTCCTCACCCTGCTGAGATCATCACCATCCCTGAACAGTCCGCTCCCGCAAGGGCAGTTCAGCATAATCCTCATGCACTTCCGGTCACAACCAGCCCTAGACAGATAATTCAAAACCAGAAATTTGGATTTGCGATACGGAATATGAATTGTCTTGCTGGGCACTCCGTCTGTGAGATTGTGTCACATTATTGAGAAACAGAAAGTAAAGAGCTTAACTAAGTACTTCTTGATGACCAAGAAAATTGAAGAGATAAGCAAAGAATAGCAGGAGTGAGACAGTTCAAGATCCTGCTGTGATTTGGAGACGGTTTGTCTACTGAGGGATCCGATTATGCTCTAAGAGAAAACCATGGGACCTGTAAGAAATGGAGCCTGTGTGGAGAAGGTCACTGGACATTGTTGTCTCTGAAAAGAAATAACGCACAGCTTGTGGGACCGTTGTTAGTTTTGGTGAGGGTTGCTATAGAAGTGCGGGACTGAGCCCTCCTCTGGCTTGTTCTCTCACCCTGGGTAATTTCTCCTCCTTACAAACGCTCTGGCTATCTTCCCCGGTGTGATGCAGTCAGCCAAGCCCCCAGACCCCAGACCCCAGACCCCATCCCCAGCCCCCAGCCAGACACAGACCCCAGACCCCAGACACAGACCCCAGACCCAGCCCCCAGCCCCCAGCCAGACCCAGCCCCCAGCCCCCAGCCAGACCCAGACCCCAGACCCAGACCCCAGACCCCAGCCAGACCCAGACCCCAGCTCCCAGACCCAGACCCCAGACCCCAGACCCAGCCCCCAGACCCCAGCTAGACCCAGCCCCCAGCCCCCAGCCAGACCCAGCGCCAAGGTGCTTAGACACTGAGCTTCCAAAACTGTGAGCAAAATAAATTGGCTTATTTTTAAATAACATTAACTTGACTCAGATATTTAATATACCAAATTTAAAAATAAAAACTAGTACACAAAACAAAGAAACAAACAAAAAAGAAAAACAGAGAGAATACCTGCCAGTGTTATTCTGATTTCTGTGGAAGCTGATACATAACCATTTCTTCTAATGCTCTGCTTCTTCATCAAAGCCCTGCTTCACTGTGCTCTCATTCTCTGCCCCACCCACTCACTCACCTACCAGTGAGTGTAGATGTGTTTCAGATAGACTGTTGCTCTGTCTGAATGTTTCTGAGCCAAATAACTAAAAAGTCCCCGGGAGTGAACCCTACTCTAACAGGCTCTAGTTATCTTCTTTTACCAGGGATAAAAAAATTTTAAAAAAAAAATGCCTTAACTGAACCTTTATGATCTCTCCAGTTTATCCTGTGCAAGACCCATCTCCTCCAGCCTGAGTTTTGCTGGATTTTTATGATCATCTATAATTTTAGGACCTCCAAATCTCCACTGAGGCCTGTGGATTGTTTGGAATCTCCATAGACACATAAATATAGATATTTAAAGTAAAAGGCATGTATCCCAAGAGGCATGTGGCAGCATAGTGAGAGGTGAATAATACAATCTCATGCTGATTCAATTTTGGACTTAAGACCATTGACAAAGAATGAGTAATATCAATCAACTTTTGAATCACAAAAAAAGGATGTGGTAGCAAATGCGATTACGCAAATTTATATGATTTACCTTACAATGACCTTTGATAGCTATACATGGTTCCTTCTAGTCTCATACCACAGATAAACAACTAATCCATTGTAAAAGGGACACGAAGTGTCTTAAGTTCACAGCTAATATCTAATAATAGCCACGTGTGGGCTTTGTCATTGTGTCCTCTTGTCTGTCCCAGCCTACTCCATGCTGCTCTCTGGGACCCACCATGGCCACACTGGTGTCTGCTTGAACTTTATGTCAATTAGACCAAGAGCCCTCAAAGAGTGAGTGCTACATGACGTTCCCTGACCTTTCATCTTACAATCTATGAGAGACATGGGCAGGGCTGGTAACCACCCAGCATACGACAGATCAATTAGTTTTCTTAAAACCTCCTCCCCTGTAGTTCATGGTTGTGGACCAAAGGGAAATTTGAAAGCAAGCCCAAGCTTCCTTTAAAGGAAGTTCCTCCCCGCAGGCCCTGCCAAGAAAAGTGAGCCTGTTTATGTCCCTAATCACAAGATTCCATGTTGGTAGCATTACTGATTGCATTAAGGATGAGCACCTAACCCAAAGGCACTAAACTGAAGACTGCACCGTGGGACAACTACACCACCTTCATCCTGTCTGCACATAGGACCTCAAGATAACTGGGAGAAGGATTAATTAGTAATCAGAAAGAAAAGGGACGGAGGAAAAGAAGTAAGAGCTAAGCAAGAGAGAATCCTTCACCTCACGGCAAATTAGTACCACTTTCCCCACACCCCTTTGGCAAGTGTGTGATGAAGTCATATGCTGCAAAACGGGGGAACTAAAGCATCTTTCATTCCCGCTCTTGTCCTTCCTGTTCTCTGATTCAGTGCGACAGGCAAATTTAGAAATCAAATTTACCTCCTCGTTCCATTTCCTGGTTTCACAGGCTGCGATAGACAACCAGATTTAGGACACTCCTGAAACATAAATTCCGTCTTCTCTCCTTCCACAAATACCTCAGGAACAATTTCCCCCTCTGCTTCTCCTATTCTTCTCTTTCTCCAACTCCTGCTCTCCACTCTGAATGTTTCAGTCCCAAGGGATGGATCCCACACAGATTGGTTAATATTTGCATTCAGCTTCCAGCAATAATGACCCCAAGCATCATGTCTTAAGGACACGGAGATTTTTTCCTGTATCACGCAAGGAAAAGCCTGGAAGAAAGCCATTGCTGGTCTGGATTCAGCTGCTCTAGGATCTCAGGGTGAGGGCTTGACAGTTGTCTTTCCTCTCACGGGGGGGGGGGGGGACTCTAGTCACAGCATTCAAGTTTCCACACAAAAGGAAAGATATCAAGGACTTTTAAAGAAATCCCACCAAATTACTCCTCATATATCATCAGCTATTTTTATATGGAAGAAAAGAAATGCAGCTCTTATTTTTGATGGGGAAAGTTCACATATGCAATGAGCAGAGGGATTGGTGGTGGCGCAGTAGAGAGCCAATGCCACATGGGCATTGGTAGTATTTCCTGCACCCAGAATGGGAATCCATGTGTGAACTCTGCCTGAGCTCCCATGTGCTCCACCTCTAACTGCTGCTGAGTTCCGACTCTGCACTCTTCGGAAACTACTTCTGTTTGGTCAAGAATAAGACTCACACTACATCCCCCTTCATTCTTATGTTCCTCACACGAGAGGAGGCATCTAAAGAGCTTTTTAGGGTCCTGGGAACTATAAAATATCCAAAAGCAATCAAAATCCTTTCATCTCTAATTGAATATCTATCTACTTATCTATCTATCTATCTATCTATCTATCTATCTATCTATCTATCTATCTATCTCTGAGACAGAGTCTCACTGTGCAGCTCTGGTTGGCCTAGAACTCACTAGGTAGACCAGGCTGGCCTGCACCTCACAGATATCTGTCTGTCCCTGCCTCTGCCTCTTGAAAGCTGGGATTAAAGGCATGCATCATCACAGCCAGATAACATTATTTTTATAATTATTACAGTTATTTGTGCATATGTCTGTGTACCTGTACAAAAAAATGTCACCTGTGTGTAAGAACCCAGAGAGAACAGGAAAGGGCTCTGGATCTCTTGTCCTTAGAGTGACAGGTGGTTGTGAGCAACTTGGCCTGAATGTTGGGAAACAAACTCAGGTGCTTTGGGAGGATAAGTAGTCTTAAACGCAAAATGATCTCTCTAGTTCCTTTGGATTTCCATTTGTGCAGCATTCAATTAAACAGTAATTAATTCCTACTGCTGAGAAGACAACATGGATCCTGAAGAAAGGCCCCGTGTGCAAGCCGTGTGCCAGTTCCTGCAGAGCAAGGGCATAATGGCTTCCTTCTCACCTCTGGTTCATATTTATACACCTAAAGGGAGAATACCAATGATGAAATCCTCACTCTTCTCTTTTGAGTCTGGTAACGTTTTTTTGAAGCCTCTACTGTCTCTTTAACAAATTAGAAGTAGAACTACACTCTTTCCAGGGAAATTTGAGGTTAAAGAAGATTGAATGTACCATGACACATGAACTGGAGTCTAAAATTTCAGTTACATAAAATATATGAAGAAATTAAGGCTGGGTTAAATTAAAAGGCAGAACCAGCAGGCTGGGAATTCTAGAAGTCACAGTGGTCTGGCGCCACCTTGAGGGAGTCACCAACCAATGCTAGAGGGACTTTTAGCCTAGCTCCTTGCAACACCCAACTTCCAGGCAAGGGGCAGGACTAAGGACTCTTCTTTTCTCTGGGTCCCTTTTATTTGATTATTTCCAGGATATCGTGAAGAGAACAGGAGATGGCAATTAACTGGTCATTTTAGGGACAGGGAACTAAAAACTAAACAGTTAGTTGTTGTCCTTGGCCAGAAGCAAGAAACGTCCTTGTTTCTCAGGACAGGCGTGCCTGAGGGGACTTCGGTTTCTTTTCCTAAATGAGGACCCATCCTTGGCAGTAGAACATGACCATGTGACTGAGACTTCAGTCCAGACACTGACCCCTTCTAGTGAAGGACTTTAGAACTGGAACTCAGTTGTCATGGTGAGAAGGATGATGTTCATTTCCCAGTTTCAGCCATCTCCTAAAAGA
Source organism: Dicrostonyx torquatus (assembly GCA_028555095.1). Lineage (NCBI taxonomy): Eukaryota > Metazoa > Chordata > Mammalia > Rodentia > Cricetidae > Dicrostonyx > Dicrostonyx torquatus. The sequence goes on along the minus strand of JAQHUG010000391.1, from coordinate 977,724 downwards.
TGTCAGAGTTACCTCTTCAGAGTGAAGAATGTTAAACGGGACTTGATCAGAAGTCTGTTGAGGTCTAGTAAGGGAAAGCTATTTCCTCCAGGTCAGGAGAATGGAATCTACCTCTGGCCTAAACTACCCAAAGACGAGTTCATTCAGCTAGACCCCCTGGGAAGGCTGGTTTACCTGAAGTGATGCTAAAGAGGCCGGAGGAAAGATTATTTCCTTAGTAAGACCCTGTGCTTTTCCTCGCCACCTTCATGCAGTTTCGGCAGCTTATGGTGCTATGACCATGCAGCAGTGTTAAGCCCGACTCCTTTTTCTAACTTAGAAAAGAACAACCTTTATCTTCTTGCTCTTCCATTTCTTTTCTTTCTTGTTTTTTTGGATACTGGTTGTGGCCTGGGCACGCTTTCCTGAACACTCTGGACTTGCTTAGTCTTTTCACCTGAAGCTGTTCACCACCACCACCTCCCACCATGTGGTAACAAAGGGAATGGTTCTCTCTGACCCTTCTCCATCTTCCTCAACTGGGCACCTTCTTGCCCTGGGGTTTTTCTTTTAACCTCTATTAAGATTCTCCTTAAGCTTCCTTCTGAGTTCATTCTTAACTCTCTTATGAAGGAGACTAAGGTAGCCAAGAGGGAACCCCAATTTCCCCCAGTAACGTGGGGACTCTCTAAATGTCCCTGTAACACGCATGCAGGAACTCATCCTCTGTAGTCACACTTGCTGAGCCTTTCTTGGGAGTGTGACACAAGCCATATTACTATATGCCTGCCCCCAGGAGAATGATTGATCTCCACGTATGAATGGGGGCAAGTGGGGCAAAGAACCAATCATTGGCCACTCCATCTTTTAATTCACAAAGAAACCGAAGAAGTCATCTAAGGCACCAGCATAGCCTGAACTGTCCTCTCCAACCTCACTTCTTGCTGCAAGCCACCCTGGCTCCCTGTTTGTAAACAACCTCTATACCCTCTGGAGTGCTGTTCTCTGCTTTCTGTGCTTGCCACCACGGACACCCTTTCACCTTCAGAATGTCACCACCCAGTCCATTTCCTGCCAATGTTCTAACCTGCTAGCATCGGCTACGTTTACAATGCGTAGTCATTTGATGGTATTTTTCCCTCTAAGTAAAATGACCTCTCTCCCAGTAAGAAATATGTTCTGTTTACATATTCACAGTCATTTCCATTTCTGAATAGTCCCCAGTTGACTTTCCTGCCCTCTCTTCACCTCTGCCCTGTTGCTTTAAGTCTACATAGATTGAATCTTCTGTACATCGTACAGGGCGAGGACTAAGCATTCTCAGGCAGGACCATTCAGCGAGTGATAGTAAAGTGTTCCTGTGTTAGGTCAGGCCTCAGATGTGAAAAGAGAAAGGCAAATAGGAAGAGACTCCATTTCAAAGCCTAGTTCACGAAGGACACCTGTTTTGCCTACAGGCAGTGTCCCTGAACCCCATAAACAAATCCTCCTCTCTTCTGTGCCCACAGGTCTGTGTGGGCATGTAAAACCAGACCCTGCCTGGTTGGGGAACTGAAAGTCGATCATGCTGACATTCCTGTTGCTGCACTGTGACTTCTGGAGGGACTATTGGGTAGGTACACCTGGGTTCACTTAAGTTTTTGCATCATCCAAAAGGTAGAGCAAAGGAAAGATCTTGGTTCAAGAGACAGACACTCTTTCCTGCTCTAGTGGGTGCAATCAGTTTTAGGTAGTTAATCAGAGACAGGGGGCATCATGTTGACTCTGACTCCCGTCTTAACTGTGTCCTATGAAGCCAAGGTTTCATTTCTGCTCCTCTCATTCTTGGAGTTTACAGTGGGCATCCTAGTCAATGCATTCATTGTCTCGGTGAACTTTTGGGACGTGGTAAACGGGCAGCCATTGAACAACTGTGATCTTGTGCAGCTGTGCCTCAGCATCACGCGGCTTTTCCTGCAGGGGCTCCTGCTCCTGGATGCCGTTCAGCTCACCTGCTTCCAGCAGATGACAGAGCCACTGAGCCACAACTACCAAGCCATCCTCACCTTCTGGATGATCGCAAACCAAGTGAGCCTCTGGTTTGCCGCCTGCCTCAGCCTCCTCTACTGCTCCAAGATTGCCCGTTTCCATCACGCCTCCATGCTCCACCTAGCAAGCTGGGTCTCCAGGAGATTTCGCCGGCTGATTCTAGCTGCTCTTCTTTTCTCCTGCATCTGCACGGCTCTCTGTTTGTGGGACTTTTTCAGCAGATCTCACTTTATGGTCGCGTCTGTGTTATCCATGAACAACATAGAATTTAATTTGCAAATCGCAAAACTCAATTTCTTTCACTCATTTATCTTCTGCAATGTGGGGTCTATCCCCCCTTCTCTAGTTTTTCTGGTTTCCTCTGGAGTGCTGTTTACCTCCCTGGGAAGTCACGTGAGGGCCATGAAGTCCCGAACCAGAGACTCTCGTGACCCTGGTCTTGAGGCCCACATCAGAGCCATCGTATTTCTGGTCTCCTTCCTGTGTTTTTATGTGCTATCATTCTGTGCTGCCTTGGTCTCGGTGCCCTTGCTGGTGCTATGGCACAGTAAGGGAGGGGTGATGGTTTGTATCGGGATGATGGCGGCTTGCCCTTCCGGACACGCAGCTGTCCTCATATCAGGCAATGCTAAGCTGAGGAGGGCCATAGAGACCATGCTGTTCTGGTTTCAAAGCAGCCAGGTGAGAAGAGACCACAAGATGCATCCCAGGATACTCGGATAAGTCATGAAATGGGCTGCTCACAAAAATACACCTCTTCGTGCCATTTTGCAGTTTCTTCCATAACACAGAACTAGAGTTCTTTCTACTTGACCTAAATAAACACTTTAATAGTAGAATAAGTTAACTGAAACTCTGTAATCCTTAGACATGTTAAGTAAAATGAACAACAGCAGCAACAGAAAGGCGAGGGATTCACTGCGAGTCCTTTCTGCACCGAAGCTCATTATCGATTACTGTGCACCCTAGAAGCCTCTTCTGAAAGAACAGAAAACCCTAACGCACTAACGCACTCGCTAAGACTCTTGTTCAAAACTGGTACTAGAATCATACATGAAAATAGTTACTACAACGGCAATCACTCAGTGCTCTTTGAATCCTACCATTTCCATGAAAACACGAAGTATGAAAAAGAAAAATTTGGAGAAATAATTATGCCATAACTTCAGCTTCAAAGGGGTACTACATAAAACGGCGAATGAGATCCATGCCTAGGGTTCACTTTAGTTGAGTCCTAAGTGTACTTCTGCCGATTGGACAGAGGGAGCAGAGGTGAGGTCGCACTGGCTCTGCTAGTGTCCGGATATTGGAACCGCTTCTGCACCTCCTGACCGCCCAGTCGCTGTTGTCTAGGGGAAGCAGTCTTGCAGAAAAGCCCAGCTGGCAGGCAACTGTGTGAATACACAAGAGAGAAAACTCCAGGCCAGGTATTTAAATCCTTCAAAGGTGTCGGTCCGCAGGTCTCCCAGGAAGGAAGGCTTTTCCTTCTGTGTGGATGCTGTTAAAGAGCGGTTTCTCTTCTCGGGCCGCTTTCTGATGAATGTAATTCTTATGTTTTTTTCAAGCAAGCAAGCTTTTCTTCAGCTCCAATGACGACAAACTTTGTGTCTTTCCTTGGTGGAGTGGACATCTTTTAAATTTTCCTTCAGAAACGCTGATCCTAACTCATGATTCCAAGTTTTTTTTTTTTTTGTTTTGTTTTTTAATTATTGCCACACTTCAGGCCAACAAATTGAAATGTTTGGAGATGGATCCAGATGTCATCTTTCCAGAGCTCCCTCAGTGATTAGGGTGCAACTAGTATCAAGAAGCACTACTCTGGATGCTGGATAATGTTATTCCCCCAAATCACATCATTGCCTTTGACCCCATTTCCCCCTACAGTACTTGTGTCTATTGTCAGAAAGGGAACAAGCAAAGGCTGTCCCTCCTTATTGTTCCTTCTCTTTATCTGAGTTTCCTCCAAGTGAGTCTTCTTTACATCATATTGTTCTCTGTGAACTTTTAAAGACCTCCCTTTGGAGCAGTTTAAGAACACAGAAGAACACATAGCTGAAATTATACAGCACACGTAGCCTTTTGGGGTTGGCGATTTTTATTTGGTATCCCCCTTCTAAGGTCTCCCTGTCTTACTAAGGGTTGACAGCTCGTTTCTTTCTGTGCTAAATCATATTCTGTGGTCTGGATGCCACACTTGTCCCATCTGCTCACTAGAAGGCAGCTCGACTGTTTCTGGAGAATACTGCTCGGAACATCTGTGTGCAGATTTGGATAAACTTCAGTGACGTCAAACTCTGGGTTACCTGGTAAGGATACGCTTAGTTTTGTGAGGAACTACCAAATGCGTCCTGTTTTGCTTCCCCAGCACTGTGACAGGCTTCTGCGGGCCTGTGGTTCTGTTCCTGCTCTGGATTCCAGCATTCGCAACTGTGCACTAGATCTTATTGTTTGCTTTGTTGCTTCCCTGAAAACACAAGGTGTGGGTCTCTTCTCGTGCGGTTGTTTTGACACAAAGTACTTTTATCATATTCCTGAAGGTCATCCATAATATTATGTGAATCCGATTTATTTTTATTTAAATTGTTTTTATAGTCAGTACATTTTGATCATACCCTTTCTCTTCCCCTGCTCCTTCCAGATCCTTCCCCACCTCCTTGCCCACCCAGCTTCACACTTTCTCTCTCACACTTTCTCAAGAAGAACCATAAATGAAAGGCAAAAAAAAAAAAGTTAAAATAAGACAAAAGCACCAAACACCAACTATTCCACTATAATTGATGTTGCACTGTTTATAGTTAGCAGAGAAGAAAGTTTCTACAAATGGAGAAAAAAAGTTTCATGAATGCATCTTTTTGGGTACACAGCTTTCATGTCTCTTAGGTAAATACCTAGAGGGAAGTTGGTGCTCATTTATCTTGGCAAGAAATTGCTCAAGTCTTCAGAAGTGAGCCTGACATGCTACCACGCCCACCACGATATGGGGAAGTCATTCCACACTCTCGCCAACAGCGACCTTCTACTCTGCCTCTCAGTTTGGGTCACTGAGGTGAGACTGAAATGGCTTTAATTTGCCTTTCTCTGATAACTGCCAGCAGGGAGCACGTTTTCTACTATAAACTACTTGCACATGTTTTATACAAAGCTGTCTTTTGTGACTGATTTAAGGACTTTATAAATTTAGAAATTTTGCGTATGTATTTTATATGTGTGCATATAGCTATACAACTCATACATATAAATGCAATACACATACAATTTATAATGCTTAAGGGTTCCTTTTTAATATTTAAATTTTATATATGTATACATAAATTATACACACGCTCCATATTTGTATATATGTATAAATATTTATGCATTAAATGTATATATATATATTCCAGAAAACATTCGTGTGCCTGATATATAGCAACTATTATAACACAAACTTTGATTTATCTTTTCATTCTCTAGATCATATACTTATAATCAGAAATTCTAGATTTTGATACAGTCCAATTTTTATATTTAATGTTTGTGCTTTTTGTATTTCCTCTAAGACATATGTACTTACCTCTAAAAGACTTTCTTGGTCTTCTTTAAAGTTTTAGTAGTTTTCATTATTATTTTTAAGACTGAAATTCATGTTTAATTAATTTTAAAATTTGCATCATGCTGTAATTTATTGAAGGAGCTGCTAAAGTTTCTTTGCATTCCATTCATGTGGTTCAATATCACTTATCAAAGATTTCATGTCTTCATTAAACCAACTCTAATGGTTACATGCATGTGTCTGTGCATATATATACATATATGTGCATGTATATTATATATGTGTGTATATAATGTGTATATATGCATATATTTATACACACAGCTCTTACTGGGATTCTGAATGCTATTTACTATAGCTGGATGTCAATTTGGAAAGAATTCACATCATAAAAATTATTTAGTCTGACCAGGTGAATGAATGAATACCTTTCTTTATTTAAATCTTTAATTTCTCCCAATGTTTAATAGTTCTTAGTAAAATCTCTTATAAAAGTATATCTAAATATTTCATAGTTAATTTATTATATATAGAATCATAAAA
>JAQHUG010000391.1:927819-943618 GCA_028555095.1 Dicrostonyx torquatus | reverse complement strand
AAAAAAATACTGTGCCATAAAGACAATTCATCATGCAAAGCTCTAGGAATTTTATGACTCCAGACATTTGAGCCTGAGTAGCACCCAGCCTTAGTTACCACATTCATGTAGCACAATGTATTTCCTGATAAATGGTGTAATAAACAGATTTCAATTCTTTGTCATTGGGAAAGGTGGCCACAGTGGTTTTAGTTCACTGTTAAGCATGACTTTAAGATGTTCCACAGAGAACTTCTATCTAATCATGCTTACCAATTTGAACTTACCCACATACAGCAAGACTTTTTGTAGTACATGAAAATAAATCATGTCTTGATATTTTACACATCATTGGCTAATACATAGTATAAAAGTTTTTATAAATATTACAAATCAATAACTCTAACTACCTACAATTATTATTTATATTACTTATATCTTTATAGATCATTTTTGCCTGCTAAGGTCTCAGCCATATTAACTATCTTTAGTTACTGTATATAGAGCTAGGACAGATTTTCACATTTTGTCTTTATTGAAATGATATATTTTTTCTGCACTCCATAAACATCCTTTGGGGAACAAGCCATCTGCAAAAAAAAAAAAAAAGAAAAAAGAAAAAGAGAGAGTCTTTTTCACAATAACAAAATTAATTTATTTGCAATGGAAATTATAGTTTTCTTTTTTTGAGTTAGTTCAGCTTTAATCATGACATTTTATAGAGAAAAGTTATTCTTTCTTCTAGTTGTATTTTCATTGGATTCAACATTGACATCTCTATATTTCTTCTCTATCTTTTTCCTTTCACTCTGACTTCTGAATTGCTCAGTGATATCTTCTAATTTTTCTCACTTTTCCTATGGTATCTAATATACTATTCAGAGTCCTTCGTCCTACTGTGTTGTTTTGTTTTTTATCACCAATTAAACCTCCAAGTGTCTCTTCTCTATATAAAGGCATTGTCCTTTACAGAGTCAATGTTCTCCAACATCTTTTTAAGAAGCATAGATGTGATCTAACACTTCCTGCTTCGTAAAGCTTTTGACTCATAGATGAGAATTAAATCTGTCTTTTCAAATGCCTAATTTATTTACTGAATTTATTTTGAGTTATGTTTTACATTCATATTTTTTTCTTTTTCTTAAGCTTTTTTGGATGGAGGGGGTATTCTGAGATAGGGTTTCTCTATGTATCCCTGGCTGTCCTGGAACTCACTCTATAGGCCATGCTAGCCTCAAGCTCAGAGATCTGCCTGCCTCTGCCTCCTGAGTGCTGGGGATTAAAGGTGTGACCACCACACCCAGCCCCCTTTTTGTTAAAGATATAAGAAAGCTTTACCCACATTTATGCTTGTGGTAGCTACTGACAAGACACCAGAAGGTTAGATCCTACAAGACTCAAGAAAGAAAGATGGAGGTTGTTTTTTAGTGACTAATTCTGGTTTTTGTTAAAGATATGTCGGTAGGAAGTTTGTCTTCTGAGTGTCACGCTAAATCAGTCTGGAAATGACACATCTTGATATTAATAAGGGCGTGTCTTCAGCATCCAACTGCCATGACTCCCCTCTACAATAGAACTTCCGGTTAGTGAATGAGTCACTAGAGTTAGTGGGAGCCGTGTGTTTCTATGGTAGCTCTGCTCCTGGGAGGCTTCAGAACCTGGGAACCTTGCACAGGCTTTGAAGCACCCTGCCCAAGCCCCACAGCTTCTCCTCACCTCCACTTCCTAGCATATCAGTTGAGAATATCATAGAGTTCTGTTACAGAGCATTTCTACTTATTAAAACCTGGGCTTTTCTATGAACTCTGAGTTGCTATACAAACTAAGTGGCAATTTATGTTAAAACAACATTCCACTGGTAATATAAGTCACCTTATAAGTTAGCTTTGCTTACAAACAAGAGGATGACTAGTCACCAATGGTAATAAACATATTCATGCAAGAATTGCTCCCAAGGAACACCCAGTATCATGGTACTAGGTAAGGGATACCTAAACCCAAATGGGACAGATGAGTGGAGAATTGGGAAAAGAGTTTTCCTAAAGGAAATGATGTCTAAAGGATGCATCCGAATTATCTAGTCAATAAGAACATACAAAAGTCTACTGTGTATCTGAGCTAGAACAGGTGATACTATTAGTGCTGTCAATAAAGGTGTGTCATGTGACTATGGATGAGAAAATTCATTTAAAAATTTCACTTCAGTAGTATTGGTGGCAGATAAAACTAGGGCAGATTTAGTGCTAATAAGAGACAGAGAACCACCACACACATCCCAGGCACTATGATAATACTTAGCACAAGGTTGAGCACCTAGAATCCATGAGAGAAGGAATATGCAAGATTTGTATATTACATTAAGGAGTCACACCTCATCCTAAGAGCACTAGAAAGTCAACAGATGAAGGGGGAGTCTGGGTTGAGGCATGTGGTTTCTCACATCCGTCTAGAAAGGTTTTCCTGACAGGAACCTTCCTCCTTCAGAGTTAGAGGTTCCCTTCCCCTCTTTGCCCTGCCTGCTCCTTTGCCAAGAGCACTGAACAGAAAGAGGTGTTTGCTTGAAAATGCAGCTCGCACAGTGAGGTTGTGAACAAGGACGGTACCCACTGCCTGAGCAGAAGCCTATGCTCAGGAGACAAGGAACCCTGCTCACCACACAAGTATTAGCTGATCACAAAGGCTCCTTATGCCAAGCCAGACTTCCAGAGAGAGATCAGGTAAGTCTGTCTGTCTGTCTGCCTTCCTGGCCTGTCCTCTGTTCATCTGTCACACACCCCTGACACCTCACTTAAGGCTTCTATAAGGGAGATTAGCATTGCCAAAAGCTTATAAGCAAGGGTCATTTTTAAGACTATATGTTCTTGAATTACAGGAGATTTACATATTGGACAGGGTTTTCGAAACCACAAATGGAGACGGGGTTCAGACCTAAGGCTAAAGTATACATGAAGAAGAGATAGCATGTCATGCTTTTTATCAGTGTTCTGGACATGTCTGGGTCTCCTCCTTTCACCTGCCACCAGAATGCCTGTCTTGAAGCCTTCCCTTGGGTACTTGTACAAGATACAAGGCTAAGGCAGGGAGAAAGCAGTTTCATCCCCAGATACTGATGATGTTGCTCTGGTCCTCCTCACAGGCCCCCGAATCCCCATCATCATGAACTGGAACATGATCATCTCGGGGTTTATTATATTAGTGATCAAAGTTGTTGGAATGACTGTATTTCTGCTGTATTGTGAGTATTTGTGTGACCCTTCTCCCCAGCGTCCTTATTGTCAGAATGTCAGATTGAGTCTAAAGGTTCAATGCCCATGTTCCTCCATGTTGTCCTTCCTCACTCTGTCCGACACAGGGGTCAGGTTTAGTGCTCTACAATGGAGATGCACAGCTGACTGTGGAAAAGGGTAGAGCCCTTACATGAAGATTTTGGATAATGTGAACTAGAATATTTAGCATGCTATTTTATTATTGCTATAATTTAAAAAATAATACTGCTCCAGTTCAACCCAATAAGGCTGCGTGAAAGGCTAAATATAAGATTAAGATTTAACTGAGGGATGTGTGTGTGTATGCCTGCACACATGTGTGTACACACAAATTCTTCTCAATAAATTCATTAATAAAAGGAGCTTCAAAGCCAAAAATTTAGCTCTGAAGCCAAAAAAGAAAAAAAAATGAAGGAGGAAGGAAATGTGAGGAAATTGCTGCAGTTGGGTAAGCGGTATTTTCCTTGTGACCCAATTTTAAATGTAATGACTACCATGAGAGCAGAGGAGATACACAAGTAGGTAAGCGAAGACAATAAAATATACACAGTCCTCCTTGAGGCAGAGAGCTCTGTGCTTCCTCCTGTGGTCACAGCTCCCTGGCATCACCCTGTGGCTCATTTGCTCCTGCCGTTTGCAGCCACACTGAGGCTGAACCACTAGTTGATTTTCTTTGCAGTCCCACAGGTTTTTGGCAGAAGTAATGATGGCTTCATCCCCACGGAGAGCTACGGAACCACTAATGTGCAGAATGGTAATCTCTCTGCTATCAAGCTGAATTCTAACAATCCCTAAGAAACTTATACACAAATGCTCCACAAAAGGTCCCTATCGCCTTTGCAAGTCTGAAAACGAACAGCAAACTCATTGATATTGATTTTTCTGTCCTGCTGGTACTAGGGATCAAACCCAGGACCTTGCTTGGGAAAAACAAAAGCTACACCCTCAGCCTCTGCTTGAAATATACAATATCAGTTTTCCTCCTGGGCCTGAGGATGGTTTGTGGGGGACTACTGTAATGTGCTGTGAATGTGTTTCATAGATTCTTACAAGAATGGTCATAAAGAAACCAAACCCTAGACAGGTGTGGTGGTGCATACCATACCTTTAATTCCAGCACTCGGGAAGCAGAGGCAGGCGGATCTCTGAGTTCTAGACTAGTCTGGTCTACAGAGTGAGTTTCAGGACAGCCAGAGCTACACAGAGAAACCCTGTCTTGAAAAAAGGAAAGAAAGAAAGAAAGAAAGAAAGAAAGAAAGAAAGAAAGAAAGAAAGAAAGAAAGAAAGAAAGAAAGAGAAAGAAGCCAAATTCTAACATTAGGAGATCATTCAGTTGGTAAAGTATCTGTCCCACAAGTGTGAGACTTTGAGCTTGGATCTCTAGCTCACGTGTGAAAGCCAAGTGTTGCAGTTATGTCTGTAGCCCCAGGTCCAGTGGATGGAGGCAGAGATGGGTGGGTCCCTGGTGCTCACTGGCCAGTCACTCTAGCCAAACTAATAAATTCCAGGTTCAGAAAGAGACCTTGCCTTAACAAATGAGGTAGACAATGTCTGAAGAAGGCACCCAATGTCAACCTCTGGCCTCCTCACACATGCACACACAAGTGCGTACATGCTCTCACACATGTATATAATACCCACTAAAACATGTACATACAACATACACACACCAAAGAATTCGTGTTCCACAAAGAAGACTAGGCATCTTTTTGCGTGTCAAATACTCTGTTAGAACAACTATAGGAGAATAGAACAGGTAAGTAATCAAGTCTCATGTATAAAACAGAAAGCTCAATGCCAGATGTTTCATACAGAGGACAAGATGCTTCTAATCCCACCTCTTTTTTAAAGATTTGTTTATTTTATGTGTATGAATGTTTTTGCCTTCATATATATAGACATATATACATATATGTCTATATATAGGTGCACCATGTACATGCGGAGCCTATAGGTACCAGAAAAGGACACCATATCCCCTAAAACTGGAGTTACAGGTGGTGTGTGCCAGCTTGTAGGCACTGGGAACTCTGCCACCTCTCTAGCTCCAAGCTAGATTCTCTGTCACTGCCTCTAAAGATATGGGTTACTGTTCACATCTTTAGGACCAAATAAAAAAGGCATCTCTAATTAAAACAATCTCTTATAATATTGCAATGTCTCCTAGCTAGGGAATGTATTAAAGGGTGAATGCTTATGTCTGTTTCACCATTATTATTTTAAGAAATAACTTCATGTCTGGGTAAATGAAAGTAGTTTTAACCATAACCAACAAATAACAAGGGTCCATGAGGGGAGATTTCAACAATGAAGCCATTGTAGCTGTCTGTGCAGTCAGTGCTCTCAGGAAAAAAAAAATGATCCTCTTAGGGGCCCATAATCCCCCTTACTTTGTATTTTAAAAGGCAAACTTCTTATGCTTAGAGAAATCTCTAGAAGGTTACCTACCTCCTTATCTGCTGTAACTCCATGAATCTTGGATCTTCTTGTACTCAGTTACAATTCTTAGAGCTGAGGAAATCCTAATGAGAAAATCATCTAAAAGATGTCTGAAATTAAAGCTTTTTACAGATGGTTTGGACACCAGAAATAAAGAGAACAGCAAAGATGCTGTGTCGAACCTGGAATAAAAGTGCTTTCAACAGCTCTCTGAGGGTGAATGAACCTCCTTTCCACACCCTCCCTTCCCAACTCTCTTGAGCCTGTCCCAAACACTGGGATCTTCATCAAGAAAGATGGTTTTTCTTTATACCTCTGGATCATCTAGAACGTCAGGGATGCTTAGAAACAGTCAGAGCTCAACAGCCCACACCTAATGACTGTTGTGTTCAATGAATAGTAACCGTCTGGATTTCTTTTCATTCCAGTCTCACCGCTCTTTGGGAGAAATAATGAAAGTGTCATGCCTACGAGGAGCTATGGAACAGGTACAGTGCATGGTCCCTGGTTTCTCCCATCCCTTCGGAACTCAGTACTCACAAGTTGAATTCTTTTGTTTTCTTTTGTTTTGTCTATTTGTTTTGTTTTGGGTTTTGAGACAGAATTTCTCTGTGTATCCCTGGCTGTCCTGGAACTCAGTAAAGGCTCACACCGGTAGAATTTGCAGAAGGAGGCAGAGGCAGGAAGATCACAAGTTTGAGGCCAGCCTGGGTTGCACAAGATGGATTCTCAAGGAGTTTTCCCATTGCCCCTTTCTTGTGGAACTTTTGTTCAAAGGGACCATGAAAAACTTCATGCTCATTTCCTCTATGTTAGGGGCAGGGAAACAGACTAGAGCAATGGAATTTCTTCCTGAATGGGGAAGCATCTATATTAGTAGTTACAAAGAAACGTATGTCCCATCATTTTGTGAGTCAGTCCCAGGGTTCCCACTCCAAACCACTAATAGCATGTATTCATTCTGCCTCTGCCTCTGCTCCTTTCTCCCCCAATCTCTCCAGCCTGCCCCAAAGACTGGAGTCTTCATCAAGGGAGATGCTTCTTCTTCTCCACCTCTGAATCATCTTGGAATAACAGCAGGGATGACTGTGCAACCAGAGGATCCAAACTGGCAGTTGTCGACACACCAGAGAAACTGGTAAAGACATTGGGATGGTGTGACAAAATAGCCTGCCCGACGCCAGCTGCAGTTCGTGGAGTCTATGGGAAAGCATGAAGTGGGGGTAGGATGACTAGGATGGTGGCAAAAATTAGAGGTGTGCCGTAGGATGATGGTGAGTAGTGGAGGCCTGGCTGGCTGCGGAGTTCACAGTCCTTGTTCTAAACCTGAGCCTGAGAAAGCCAGATCCTGTCATCTTCCCCATAAACTGCAGTATCAGGTTTGTGTCTTAAAGATGGACCAGGACATTGAAAGTGCAAGGCTTGACCAAAGACCTAGTGCATGCAGAAGTGACTGAAGGACCAGGGAGGAGATCGCTCAGAGAGTAAAGCCACACACTTTAAAGCCTGATGACCTAAATTCAATCCCTGGGACCTGCATGGTTACAAAAGCTCCCACAGGTGGTCCTCTGACCTCCAAAAGTGCCACATGTATGTTCACACACATACATACATACATACATACATACATACATACTCATAAACTCACAAAAGCACACAGACACAAAAGAAATATTACAGAATACTTTGTGAGATGTTTATATATACAGTAAAGAAGGAGGATATGTATTACTTAAGATATTAATGTATCATCTCTGTGTGCATAAGAAAAAAGACAAGTTAATATAATTAAAACAAAGAACCAGATACCAGAGTTTGCATCTTACCTTTGTGAAAATGAGAGCAGACTAACGTTATGTAACACCTTTGCTTACTGCCTCCCTTTAGCTTGTGGTTGCCATATTTTATGCATAGGCCGTGAGAAAATTAGAGTAAAGAAAAGTAATGTTGTGTGTGTGTGTTTATGTGGGCACATATGTGCCCCAGCAGGCATGTGAAGGTCAAAGAACCACCTTAACTTCCACCTTGCTTGAGGCAAGATGCCTTGTTATTCACCCCTGCAATAACTAGGCTAGGCTAGCTGCTCCCCTCCCCCAGCCTTCCAGGGATTCTCTCATCTTGCCATGGAAGCGCTGGGTAAACAAACGGTCACTACAACATCAGGCTTTTCCAAGGGTTCTGGGACTCTGACCTCAAATTGCCACACTTACACAGCAAATGCTCCACCAACGGATACATCTCCTTAGTCAAAATAAAAGTTATTTGACCAAGATCATATACTTAAACAATAGAACATTAAATTTATCACACTTATTTTACTTACAGTTGCCTCTCCTTCAAATATTAGCAATAGTTGGATGTTGGGCGCTATGCCATACACTATTTCTGTTTTCCTCCCTTATCCTATCTTCTCAAAAACCATCCTGTGATAGGGCAGAATTTTCTAGGGGGCCAACCCTGGATAGATGACCAAGGTCATAGATCAGGATCCCACAAATTCTCTAGGGTGAAGCACCCAAGTGGAAAAGCAAGATGCTTTCAGGTAGAAAATTGGGAAGAAAGAGGGGCAGGGGAAAGAAATTGGGGGCTGAAGAGGAGAAGAAAATGAGAAGAATTGATCCCTCTGTTTCCTCTAGTCACCATTTAAGATTTGGTGCATCCAGTGTTCACTGCCACCCTCCCCGGCTTCTACTGAGTAGTGACCACAGAAAAAGATCACACTGATGGCTTGCTGATAACTCTCAACATATTTTTCCACTTGATTAAACTTAATTGGAAATGTGAAATTTTCTGGAATGATGAAAATCCCACAAAGAGAAGCATCCCAGACGTAAGATGTGTACATGAAATAGCCTGGTTTTGATTATGGTGTCCTCCTGCCCCCACCTTCTGGGCAATATTGACATCACAGAGCATTTATCAGTAATGCAAATTCTTCGTCATTAGCTCTCCTGCACCACAGGCCAAGCAGTCTGTGTCTGGTCCAGATACCCAGGTGATCTTACGTCCGACCAAGTTTCAGAACTTCTCCAGGCGAGTGTCAGTGACACCAGTGTCAAATCCCCAGGAGCCGTCCTGGGTTCCAGAACCAGGGCCACCACTGACCACCAGCTCAGCATTGAAGAACTCACTGATGAGCCGCTTCTTTTTTTAACTTCTAGAAGTACCTTCAGGACATAGCTGATGCCGAGAAGTACTTTGTTGGTTTGACACGTCAGCCGGGAGGGAAAAGGTGGCGCTGGGTCAACAACTCTGCATTCAATGGCAAGTACGTGACACCCTGCATCTATTTCCCTAGGGATCTTTGCATAAGAAGACTAAACCTGAGAGTCACACTGAGACAGCTCAAAGGATTAGACTAAACTTTCTTCTGTTTTCCTAGCTGTTTCCAAACCGTTTCCTGCCTATGTAGCCTATTTATTACAAGAAATAACCAAACATTTTACATAATATAAAAGTAGAAGAAAGAATATTAGAATATTATTCATATAATAAATTACCTTCTTCAAACCTACCCACATACATAGCTGCTGCTGCACCTCATATATTTCATAGGTCATTAAACTACACATCATACCATTTCCCCAGATATAGCTCCTTTATTTAAAGAAAGTTTACTATATACCTATAGTCTATCTATACCTTAAAGTTGACCTATAACTTGCAAGAACTATCTTCAGGGCATCATTTGGAGTCAATTTTAGAGGAGGCTGTTCTACTTCCAGTTTTCATATGGAAATACTGAATTGGACAAGGAGCAAGCCAGGTCCCCTGCCTGCAAATGAATTTCCTTATAGTGAGGAAAAAATGAATATGTACTCACTGTCTCCTAAATATCAGGCACTGTGCTACACTAAGCACATGCATGGATCATTTCACCAGGATGCCAGGGAGAAAGTTTTTATTACTCCCAAGTAGCTGAGTTGGGTATGAGAAAGGCTAGGAATGTGATGAATTTCACATAGCAACAGGGTAGAGCCACAGTTTGATTTCATGGTTCATGGTTCATTGAGCCCAAATCTCATGCCACTTTTTCATGAAATGAGACTCTACAGTCAGACCAAAGGGATCCGAAAGCCAGAAAGAAAGTAGGAGAAGGCCAACAGCTTGCCTCCACCAAGGTTTTCTTAGAGCTAGCTCACATTCAGTAAAGGAAGAAAAATTTCTTTTCTCCTTTCTTGGGCCTTTCTGTTATAAACATGCAATCAATAATGAAAGATGATTTTGGGCGATGTGACATTGCCCTCAAAGTTTCGAAATACTTCCAACATTATATGAATGAATTAGACCTAGACTCTTGGAATCCATGAATGCTCACAGGAGAGTTGAGAGGAAGCAGTGGGTACGGGACTGGACTGGAGAAGATGTATGGAGAAGAACGGCTCTAAGTTGGGAAGAAAGGCCCAGCGCAGGGGAGGACGGTGTGTGGTTGCATGAGGCTGCATCTCCTTCGTGCACAGCTCCCATGCGACCCTCACCTCACTAACGGTCAAAGATAAAACTGAAATCAGGAGCCTTAACCATGCTTTCTCTACTCATTTAGTGTTACGAATGAGAATCAGAACTTCTACTGCGTCACTATAGGCCTGACAAAGACATTTGATGCTGCATCATGTGACATCAGCTATCGCTGGATCTGTGAGAAGGCTCCCAGATGATCACAGGTCTCTACAACAAGAGCAAATATATGTCTACAAAGACAGCAAAAGAGATTAATTGCAACTGAAACTAGCCCAGAAAATACAGAACATCCGAGATTGTGCCCATCTCCACTAGGCTGTTGGCAGAGCTTCCCGGTAAATCCCCAGAGTCAATAAGCTATTCCCTTTCACAGGCACCTTCACACAACAGGAGAATTCCTGTTCTACTCCAGGCATTTCCCAAGGCCACACTGCTGTGATTGGGGATTGGATTCCAGTCACCTCAGTATGCAGGGCCAGTTTCCTGGAGATGAAATTGATGAAGAAATGAAATCTATTTCTGTGGAGTTGAGCATTTTGACTGACCAATGGGGAATTGCCTGTAGACAGAATCTAGTTCATCCTTTGAGCACGTGCCCGTGTTATTGAGAAGAAACTGCAAGCAGAACAGAGATGAGCCCTGTTAGAAGGCAGCGTGGGAAGAAGATGAACTCAGCTTCGCGACCTCCCCTACTCCCAGAAGTCTCCATTTCCATATTTCTCCCTAGAAGCTAAAGAAGAAGAGGCTTTCCTCTGTCTGAATTGAGACCAAGGCTCTTGGGAGGACCTCTACAGTTCAACTTGGAGCTGAAAAAACATTGTGGCAATGAAGAGGTTTTGTATAATTCAGAAAAGAGGAGGGGAAGGGAAAGGGAGAGAAAAGAAGAGGAGAGGAGAAAGGAGTGGGGAGGGAGGAATGAAAGGGGCTGGGTAGGAGAGACAGGGAGAGGAGGGTGATTGAAAAAACACTCAAGCTAAAATTTTTCTTGGTTTGGCATAAAATTCTATTATGACATAGCTCCTTTTCATTAGAGAAGAAAGGGCAAAATGGGGACACATGGAAATCCTGAGTGACGAAGTAGGGGGCTTGTTTGATCACTATGAAAGAAAGGGAAGAAAAAAGTAAAAAGTAAAAAAAAAGTCTCAGTCTTCTTAACTGCTCTCTGTGTTCACAAAGAGATAGCAGCTGTTTATGAACCTAAAGTTATCAGAGAAAAGTGATGCATTGGTTGAGTAACAAGAAGGCTATCGAAAAGCTGAAGGAACTGAAGTCACCCAACAATTAACTCAGCATTTGCAGTAGTCAAAAGAAATTATAAATTCTATTATTACAAATACTGTTTTCTTTCTAATTTCTAGGTTTCATAGTTGCTAATGTGCTAATAAATTTGCAATTTTAATGAGATAATGCTATTATTTCTATTTAATGAGATAATATTATTATCTCTAATGCTATTATCACTAGCTATTAAAACCCGCTTGAAGAAGGTCATCAGAAGTAATCTGGTGGATACTGGAATTATGCTTGTACCCTGTGGAGCTGCAGTTCTCTGGTGGTCTTAACACATAGGTGTCACAGAGCGGGGAGGGGTTAAGTCTATTGTAGAGAGAACAAGCAACTGGATTCTAACTGGAGGTAAGCCCCAGAACCCAGACAACAGAAAGGAAATCTTGATCCACTTTGAGAAAAGAGAACTCCCATTGCCACACTTCCTGTCTTATGATAGAACAGTTGCAGACTATTGAGGCCAGGAAATGAGGACATCTCGTGATTTCTGTGGTTGAAGCCTGAATTTCCCACAAGATGAGGAGTTACTCCTACACAGGTTCTTAACGAAGCTTGGGCAGGGACTGGAGTGAGAAAGGATATTCAGGGACTCTGTGCGTGTTGCTGTAATTACTGGGGAAGGGCTCATGAAGGGTAGATAAATATAGCCTTTATTAGGGAACAGTGATGCAAGTTCTCAAATGGATTTAGTAAGCCATTTGGGTTGGAGTCTTGACTTTGCATCTGATACACTTTCCTTACACACTTCTTTAATGTCTGACACAGCTTGTATATAGTCTTTACAGCTTTATTGGGATAGAAGCAGCATGTCAGAACATTTACCCATTTGAGATGTATGATTCAAAGGACCTGGTACGTTCACAGTAGTTTGTAGCCACCACCTCAATAAGAAACCCTGTACACACTAGCTATAGTTACATCATCTTCGTGTTACCCTCAGCCCTTTGGAACCACTTGCCTACTTCCTGTCTCTATAAAGTTCCTTATTCTGGGTTTCATATGAAGACAATCATACAACGTATGGTCTTTCTTACTAACCTCCTCCGCTTAGAATAAAGCTTTCAATATTCACCCACGTATTTCAGCAAGTAACAGTACTCTAGCCTGGATCCGGAGTACCCCCAATATGTCTGTGTCAAAGGCTTGTTTCCTGAGATTGTGATATTCGAAGGTGAGAGAACCTTTAAGAGGATCTGGAAACTTTAAGACTCCTGGAATGTATTTATGATCCTGAGCAGGTGCCCTCTTTGTCTTCCCTTTTGCTCCCAAGTCAGGAGTGGCTTTCCTCCATTGCACACTTCTAACATTGTGTGTGCCCTCTCCACGGGACCAATAGCAATGAGGCCAACTGATTATGGACTGAAATCTCCAAAACCCTTTTGATAAGTTATTTATCTCAGGTATTTGTTGCAATGGTGTAAAGCTTGTTATCACAACCTGTTTTTCATTCTATGAAAAATTGTTTATTTCTGCATCAACTGGGTAATATTTTAGCTGTTCCATCCGTCAAATATTATAACTAATACAAACACTTACTTCTCAAGTATACTCCTAGGAACGTGATTGCAGGCTCTTGCAGTTCTAGGATACATCATTAAAAGAACTTCTGTTTTTCAAAAGCTCCTGAAAAATTGCATTTTCCCTTCAGTAATATATATATATACTCTAATAGTTTCATGTCCTTGCCAACATACCAACATATGCTGCTATCTGTCTACCTTGGCTTATGGGAATGACTTTCCATAGTGACTTTGATTTGTATTTGGTTGCCATTCGTCATCTGATGAAGAATTGGAAGCATCTTTCATGGACATATCACACTTTTCAATTAAAGACTTAAGGAAAAGATGTGGTCTTATCAACACATACCTTATTCTCTTAACAGTGCTGAGCTCTCAGCTTTTATGCTAAGATCTAAAAACATCTCCATAGTTGTGGTTTCATGGCATACTAAAGATGAGATCCAGGGTTTTGTACATTCTAGGTTACCATTTGCCAATAAACTACAACTTCCTTGACTTTTTTAAGTATTTATTTATTTTGTATACAATATTCTGTCTACATGTATGCCTGCCGGCCAGAAGAAAGCACCAGACCTCATTACAGATGGTTGTGAGCCACCATATGGGAATTGAACTCAGGACCTTTGGAACAGCAGGCAATGCTCTTAACCACCGAGCCATCTCTCCAGCCCAATTTTTAAAGTAAATTTTATATAAAAACTTTCATATAAGCCGGGCGGTGGTGGCGCACACCTTTAATCCCAGCACTCCGGAGGCAGAGGCAGGTGGATCTCTGTGAGTTCGAGACCAGCCTGGTCTACAAGAGCTAGTTCCAGGACTGGCTCCAAAGCTGCAAAGAAACCCTGTCTCAAAAAACCAAAGGAAAAAAAAAAAGAAACCTCTCATATAAATAAAAAAAAAATCACACACCATAATTATTAACAAGACCCTAAATCTATACAATTTAACAAATATATATAAGTTAGTTTATATATTATATAAATAATTTTATATATTATATAAATAATTTATAGATTATATATATAATTGGTATTTGAAATGAAGGCTGTGGGGCTTTACATTAAATTTTACACTTTCAATAACAAATGTATTTTAAGCACTTATCTACCACTCAAGCCAAAAAGATGACAGAATTAGAACTTTATAATTAGAAAAGCAAATAATTTTATATCCTCTTTCATAGCTTCCTTTCATAGCTCCCTCATTTTAAGCCAGGATCTTACTGCACAGTTCAAGCCAGCCTAGAAATCACTATGTAACCCAGCACAGCTTCAGTCCTCTTCCATCTGCCTCCTGAGTGCTGGCATTGCAGATATGCATCCAAACAGCTCCAAAATATCATAATTCAACTTCAAGACTCCTGGAATATATTTATGACCAAAGTGATTTAACCAAATCTCTTCCTATTTGGACAAATGTGTGTGATGAAGATCTTGGGCCTGCAGCATATATTAAGGATAGGAGTGTGACTTAGTACATCCTCTATGACAAATAAGGGAGATTCAATTATTTTATTTTGCATAGTAATTAGCATATGCTCACAGAAATGAATAGAATATTTAAAGGTGCAAAGAGCCAGGTCTTCCTTTTCCTTCATGCCCCTCTTCATTGCCATAATTTCAGGGCAATTATTTATCACTTCCTTACAATGCCATCTGCAGCAACTGTGAATACACGGCCACTTATATCCAGTATACTCTGGTTTCTCACTGAAAAATATGTGGCTTATAACTTTTCTGATTATTGCAGGAAGAACATCATATTTTTAGCATCTTCATAAAATTCTATTGGATATCAGAAATATTGTTTAGCTAGCTCCCTATGGGTACCCCACACAACATCAATGTGTAGATTTTAGTTTTTTGTTTTTGGGGTTTTTTTTGTTTTTTGTTTTTTGTTTTTTGTTTTTTGTTTTTGGTTTTTTGAGACACGGTTTCTCTGTGGAATGTGTAGATTTTTAAATGCTGTACTGGATTACTTTACAAAGTAGCCATGACCCCCCTCCCTCCCAAAACATGGAAACAATGATTAAGAACAGGGTGGGGATGACAGGAAAGAAGGAAGTTTAGCAATGCTGGACACAAGGAGTGAGAGCAACACTGACTGAAGAAAGGTGGAAACGTCATGAAAACTTTGTTGTTTTATTTGTTAGTTTGTAATGAGGGAAAATAGGAACCTAGAAGTGTACTATAAAGTTGGAACAGCCAAGAGAGGAACATGGAGATGGCTGGAGAAGGCGGCAGGAGAGGATGAACAAATGAAGCAGAACAAAGCAAAGGAGGCCTTCTAGAGCTGGAAAAGACTGAACTGAGAATCCCAGAGAGGGACAAGGGCGGCCTCTTCTTCTGCTCCCTGCACTGCACCCCTTAGTCCAGGGCCATGGAAAGCCCAGCTCCCACCTTGTTGTAGATCACAGTACACAGCTCCATCACCCAGCTCCTTTGTGGCAGCAGGAAGGTCGGGGTGATGATGAAAAGCTGACACCTCAAGATAGCTTTCCAATCAGAGAGGTGACTGCTGTCTCAGGTAGTCCGTATGTCGAGGAATGAACTCAAACTGAACTATGAGAGGATTTCTGATGGTAAGATAAAGGCCAGCATGTTGTTGGTTGTTTTTGATTCCATCTTTTGGCTCTTTTAAGGGGTCCATCACCCAGCTCCCAAATAAATCACACTTAGAGGCTTTTCTTAGTTATGAATGCCTGACCTTAGCTTGGCTTGTTTCTGGCCAGCTTTTCTTAAATTAACCTATCTATCTTTTTTCTCTGGGCTTTTATCTTTCTTACTCTGTAAATCTTACTTTGCTTCTTACTCTGTGACTGCTTGGCTGGCTGGCTAGCTGACT
>JAQHUG010000391.1:869822-879960 GCA_028555095.1 Dicrostonyx torquatus | reverse complement strand
GTACTTGGGGGATTTTTCTTGTCCTGCTCTCTCTTAGGTCCCCTCAGCACTGGAAATGGTTCTCAGATCACCTCCTCCCTGAAGCAGGCTGTGGTGCTGATTCTATGGACCCCCATTGGATGGCTCTACTCGTACTGGATAAGGGCCACTTGCTGTCCAAGGGCCCCATAGACAAAAGCACAAGCTTGGTATATGCCAACTTCTCCAGATGGTTCTGCTGGTACTAGATCTGGGCCACCTGCTGGCCAAGGATCTCGCAGGCAAAAGTGCGGGCTTGGTGGATGCAGCTCCATGGGACAAAGAACCCCTGCTGCCCTGCGCTCACCACCCTGTCTCCAGAGCCTCAGCCCTGAAACCAGCTGCTTTGTGAGATCCTAGGACCCTTCAGATCTCCCAAATTCATTTCACATGTAAAAAAACATCGTGGAGAACCTGAACCAGATCACTTGTAGAAGCAGAGTAGAAAGAACCCCGCGGTCCGCGGGCCACAGCACAAAGGACGATTTCCCATTGGCAGAATGTGACTCTGTGTACCATTTCATTTGTAAAGTGAGGCTCATTGGCAGGGCGAACTCTCATGAAAGCACAACTTAGTTCCTTTTGCTCCTTCCTTTTTCTCTTTAGGCATACTCAAAATAATATCCGCTGAAGTACAGGAGGTGAGGATGCGGGACAAGTAACTCGTGAACTGAGCTGGGTGTTGTTTCTCCCTCAGGCAGGCACCCTGACTTAAGGCAGAATCTTGAGGCTCCAGTGATGACTGACCAAGACTGCCAGAAAACTCAACAAGGAAGCAGCCACAGAAACTCCTTATGTGTGAAATTCGTGAAAGTATTTAGCCGAATTTTTGGGGTAAGTTTAGATTTTATTTACTTGTATGTATCCAGTTAACTATTTAACCACAATACATTTTAATTTGTGAGAATTTGGTAAGGTTATTGCAATGATACCTGCATTTATCTGCCTACAAAGGATCTTTGTTTATTAAAGAGCATCATGTATCCCTGGTTAATAACATATTGCTAGTGTTAATTATCGTAGAGACAAAGAAAAGCTATGAAAACAAGCATTGTTTTAAATTTAATTTTTTTTCTCTCTCCCTCTTTCCCCTCTCATCTCTGGCAGGAGGTGGCTGTAGCTACTGTCATTTGTAAAGGAAAGCTCCAGGGAATTGAAGTCGGACACTTCATGGGAGGGGACGTGGGCATCTACACCAATCTTTACACATACATACCATGGATTGAGAAGGCCATTAAGGAAAAGTTGAAATGATGTCCTGCTCTTCCTTCTGCATCCCATTGTCTCTGCCATTGACTAAAGGAATTCACCCATTCCCTAAACTCAAATAAACTCTCCAGGTAGAAAGTCTGGGGTGCAGCACACCAGGAGCATGTGTCTTTATGTCTATACCACATCACTATGGGAAGAAGGAATCTGTCATTACCTTATTCTGGGTTCTGCTCTCTACCATGTGTAAAGTTTGTAAAAAACCTTTGAAGTTGCCTTTTAAAAATCTAATTTTGAGGCTAAAACATTAACTGGTAGATAACAAAGCTTGGAATGGAATGAGATGTGAAGCATCAGACTTTAAATCTGTGCTTTGAGTGCAAATATATGACACAATCTATTGCAGTGTTGGGATTCAGGGGTGATTCATAAAAAAAAAAAAAGAGGCGACCCAGTAGGAAAACTCAGGACAGTTCATTAAACTCACAGAAAAGAGAAGCTATGCCTGAGGGAAGTTTCAAGACAGGCTTGCAATCTTTAAGTTTTGGCAGCTAACCACAGAAGGCAAATGAATTGAGGGAGCTGGAAATGCATGCTTCCTAGGGAAGAAGAAGTCAGAAATGGCTCGGTTCAAGCAGGGCCTATGAGCACCTACCCAAGGAGATGGAAGCTTTAGGGTTTATAAATATACTACTCATTCCATCCCTTCTTTACCATGTCTTTGGGAGTGCCATTTTTCTTCCTGCCATTTGGCTTACACTGGTCTTATCAGGTAAAGCAGGACCTTTTCATTAGCGGAGGAGGGATTTCATAGCAAAGGAGGCTCCCTGCTCTGTCCAGGTACAGGATTCATATACTGCCTATATCAAAGGGTGATATAGATAGACCAACCTATGTCATATAACATATAGCTATATGATAGGCCAACCCTGCCATTTGCAGCAGAGAGTGTTATCCACAAAAACGCCAGATAATGGTTAATTCTTTCATACTGATATTGATATGTGCCAGAGGGTACACTAGGCAAGCAAATAGCTATAGAACAGAAGCCCTTTGTCCTTTCCCTACCTTCCTGACTGCCATGGCTTCTCAGCCTCACATCAGATGCTGGCTCCTCTTTCGTGGCTAAGGTCTCAAGTACCGCTAAGACCTGCTCATCTCATGGCTGTGTGGATACCAGCATGCTACAGAGGAAGAGCCCAGGGAAAGAGAGAGAAGAAAACAGTGAAGCTTTAGGCCAATGTCAACAACTGTGAGAAATCCTGGCCATTCAAAAGCCCCAAGTGTTCTCATCTACTGAAATGATCATGAGGATATTTGCCTAATGTTCTATTAATATGGCATACTAACTCTAAGGACTTCCAAATGGAAATAAGCCTTTTATCACCAGAAAAAGTATTGCTATGTGTGGTACCTGGTCCTTATATATGTTGCTGAATTCAGTTTTCTAGTATTCTGTTGACTATTTTTCTCTCTGTATTTATGTGCATTATTGATATGTACTTTTGTTTTGTTTTGTAATGTCTTTGATTTTGTTTTTATAAGGGTGAAATAGACCTCATTGCATGAATGGAAAGGTTCTCCTTCCCCCTTTACTTCTTAAGTGGATTTTAGAAAAGGTTGTTATTAATCTCAACAATATTTGGCAGAATCACAAAAAAAACCCAATTAATCTTATACATTTCTTTGAGTTAATTTATCACTACCTATATTATTCTCTTTAATATTCATGCTTCTTATTTCTCTTGCTTTTTGTCTTGTTTTATTTTTATCTGTGTTTCTGGGATGAATATTAGTTATGTTAATTTTTTATTATAATACTGGAAACACCTGAAATAATTAAAGGAGAAAAGATTTATTTTTGGAGGTTTCAATCCATGGTCAGTGAGTCCACGGCTGTGGGACAAGGGTAAAACTAAAACATCATGGTGGAAAGGTATGGAGAAGGGAAGCTGCTTACCTTGTGAGCACTGGAGGAAAAGCGAGTGAGGGTCTGGGCCAAGATATAATCACCAAGAACACATCATCAGTAATGTACTTCAACTAAACCCCACCTCCAAAATGACCAGATCCCTTCCAATAAAGCCGTCAAATTATAACTCCAACATGGATAAACACAGAGTCCTCGTGTCCCAGGCACTATCTAAACACCTCGCCCCTTACATTGCACTTAGGAACATGTCTTTAATACATCAACCTCATGAGAACAGAGACAGGAGGGAGGGGCTCCATATCCAATCCACACAGTGCTTAGGAAGGTTAAGCAATTCCTGGATTCTGTAATAAACAACTTGATTACAGTATATTATCGTCTTTATTCAGTGTTGCATTCTATTCTAACAACTTGACCATATGTCTAACTGTCTAACATCCTTTACATTTACACGAGTCTGTAATTTTCGCCTCTTGTTTGTTTATGTATGATTTGGGCACTAAATTTCTTTTCTAATGGTGCTAATTTCTTCAACAGCTACTGCTGCTTTCTCCATATCTACCTTATCTTTAATTTTAAACTCACTTAAACCTTCCTTTCCTCACCAAACTGCACGTTTTATTTCCTGTTTCTCTTGCTGTTCTCTCTCTCTCTCTCTCTCTCTCTCTCTCTCTCTCTCTCTCTCTCTCTCTCCTCTCCTCTCCTCTCCTCTCTTTCTCCCTCAATGTTAGAGAAGCAACAATGCCACAGCCTGAAAGCTACCCTGCCTGAAATATTCTCCATTAAACAAATTTGTCCATTACTTTTAGTTTGCTCTCACTCAAGGTCTTAAGACATTGACAGAATGAAGCTAGATTTCTTTTGTCAGAATGCAATGAGTAATTAATTCAGTAACAAAAATGTAGCTAATCAAATTTAACAGAAAGAAATGAATTTAGGGTGAAGTGAGATAATATCACCTAATAAATAGAATTCAAAAGTGGGTACTCAGTTATTTAGACTATGACAAATGTGAGACTGCTTTGTGTTTTAGGAAGAATACAACCCTGATCTCTCCACTAATCAATCAAATAGATATTATTATCATCTAGGTAGTGAAAGTAATCACAAGAAAACTAAAATGTCTGACAATGTGATTGATTGTATGTAAGATGGGAGCTAATGATGATGAATGTACATTTTCTTTCTGTATTGTTTGAGCTGTGTTTAGTCATGCTCATGTATTACATTCTATCAATTCAAACATCTACTCTAAATTGATTCCACATCAAAGCACAGCACATAGTTGAAGGTAAGGTCACACACACACACACACACACACACACACACACACACACGCCATGCACACATACACACACATCAGCTACAATTCTGAAAATGCAAACTACAAAAGATGTAATTACATAGGATTCAATTCAAGAACCAAGATTTGCCTCTAGATTTGTATTCTTGCTAAAACACAAAGCAGCCTTACACCTGTCACAAATTAAATCACCCATAGAAGGGTAAGGAAGTCAAATCCCAAAAGGTGCATGGGAAAGAATACAATTTAATTGAGCTATAATTGGCAAATTAAAAGCTTTATATTTATATTTTATTTATGTACATTCATGAAATGACCAGCAGAATGAAGTGAATTAACATTGCTTCACATATTTTCCTCTGTATCCTCCCCCTCTCTTTAGTACCAAGAAAAGCAAGCTCTATTTCCCTAGCATACCTCAAGTGTGTAATAGAGTAGTAACTGTAGACCACATGCTGTGCATCAGTTGGATCTTCAGAACCTAACCAGTCTTCCTGAGACTGTATAGCCCTTGCTAAGTAGCTCCCTATTTTCCCCACGTTCCCATCTCCTGACAACCACCATTTTACTCTGCTTCTCTGGGTTTATCTTTCTGAATCCATATATCAGAGGGTCATCGGTCATTCTGTATCTAGCCTATTAGAATACTCTCCAATCTTCTTTAGCAATTGTTGGAGATATATAGTTGAATAATATTCCGTTGCAAACTTATGTTGCACTTTGCCTATTTATGCAATAGTGGTCATTAGTTTGGTTTATCTTGACTTTTTTGTCATTAAAGAAAATCAAATCATGCAAATTGGGATTATGTAAGAAGCTTGAACTTAATTCTAAATCATAACACATCATTAAATTTGAAATATAAATTAGTACTTCACGTGTTTGAAACCATTTAAGTGCATAATCATTTTACAGGATGATCCTAGTATGATGTTTTGTGTGTGCAAAATGACCTACTGTGATGGGGAGACTATGATGGAATAATAGATTGATATTTGAGAGTTATTGTTTTTAGACAATTATATTGGTATAGATTTTTGTATATTGATACAAAATTAAATTATATTAAATATTGTATGCATGTATGCTTCTACCTCTGCTTAAAACATTATTTATGTATTGATATATATATACATATATATTTACCATACCTTAATGTACATTACTACCTCCCATTAAGATCCTTATATATTGTTTATATTTAAAGGTCATTGTCCTCATTTATTGCATAGTTGTTTATTGTCTTAGTCTTTAAGTTAGATAGGTATTGAAAAATTATAGATCAATAGTCATCTATGTTTGTTATATTTATAATTAGACTAATCAGATTTTTTAGATACATGGAGATTATATTCAGTATAGATAGATAATCTTCAACCTCTTCAAGGAGCTGTAAAAAATGGCCTTTAATCTAATTTAGAGTTTCACAGTTTCATGGCAATGAGACACAATTGCTCCTGGCAATACCATTCTATTCCCGAGAGAATGTTGAGCACCAGAGAATCTCCACCAGGAGCCTTTCTTCTTGGCAAAACTAGCCTTTGGGCAAAGAAATGCCCATACCTCAACCACTGACAGAGATACAGAGTATCTGTAAATGGATAAAACAGAACTGTCATATGCTGCCAAGACAGTAAGATAGTTTTGGAAAGTTTCTTGCCTTTGAAAATGATATGTCAGTTACTTTAGGTCTTAGCCAAAATTGGTTGCTTCAACATTACAAATGAGATTTTGGGTGATTGCCCAGGTAGTCAGTTGTCTCTGTCATTTGTTACACATTTCGGAAGTTTCTCAATTATACTTCCTGTCTACTCATGTAATATTGTTTTCCCTCTCAGATCTTTGATGACGTTAAAGATTAGATAATTGTAGTTACCTTCCTCACAATTTGGCCAAGCTTAATTTCAATGCAATAGACTCCTTGAAATAGAATGTTTAATAAAACTTTGGTTATGCATTCCTTGCTTAATATTGTTTATTGTTTGTAATTTTATGTTTGGTATCTATTTCTATTGTATATAGCTGTGTTGGGTTTGACAAAAGGGGGAAATGATGGGGGAGACTATCAACCAATCACTTCAAGTTGGGGTGTGGCCACTTGGACCCCAGGTAACAAAAACCAAGGGATCACGGGTGTGCTCTCTCTCTCCATGAGGTGTCCGCCTGATGGATAGGACTTCAGACTTCCCACCCTGGTAGCGTGAGTCTCCCCTCTTTTCATTCATTAAAAATACCCTTT
This sequence comes from Dicrostonyx torquatus, assembly GCA_028555095.1. Taxonomy (NCBI): domain Eukaryota; kingdom Metazoa; phylum Chordata; class Mammalia; order Rodentia; family Cricetidae; genus Dicrostonyx; species Dicrostonyx torquatus. Next base: position 873,258 of record JAQHUG010000391.1, on the reverse strand, counting down.
CTTATTGAGCTGGCTTGGTTATTTATTGTGCTGACCTAATACGTCTACATCTGGCCCCCAACACTACTGTTGACGGAGGCTGCTTGTTTGTTTCCCAGCCACCCAGACCCGAACTAATCACATAGAAACTGTATTATTACAACACTGCTTGGCCTATTAGCTCATGCTTCTTATTGGCTAGCACTTATATGTTAAATTAACCCATTCCTATCATTTTATATTTTAACACGAGGCTCGTGGTTTACCGGTACTGGCACACAGGCATCTTTCTCCTCTGGTAGCTATGGGGCATCTCATTGACTCTGCCTACTCCCTCCTCCTCTATCTGATTGGAATTCCAAACTTGTCCTATTCTTCACTGCAATGGGCCCAAATGAGCTTCTTTATTAACCAATGGTATTCACAGCATAAAGTGAAGAATCCCACATCACCTTCCGTTTTCTGTTTAAATAAAAAAGGAAGGTTTTAACTTTAACTTAGCAAGATTGTATACAAAAAAAGTTATCAAGCAAGAATTAAAGTTACAATATTTATGTATACTTTATCTTTTATTATAACTAAGGAAAACTATAATTATAACTATGTATTCTTCAACTCCATCAATTACTCCAGAAAGATATAATATTACCTAAGTTAACAGGAAGTGCATTGTGAGCAACTTCTAAAACTCTAGAATTAACAGAGACATCTTTCTGTCTGGACAGTCACCCAAAGTTCTTCTGTAACTTTGGGGCACCCATCTTCAGCCTTTAGACCCATAGTATCCAGAAGACTTTCCCACGAAGCAGGAAATTTCATAAACAGTTCCACCTATATTGGCAGTTTGTCAGTCACTTTCTTCTGTGTCCTGTAAAATGTCTGACAGATTCATTCATGAAGCAGGAATCCCAAAAGACTGTCTTAATTTTAGGCAAGTTCAGCAGTTATTTTTCTGTGGTCCCACATGTCCAGTTCATACAGCATAACATCAAACAGTACAGGCAAGAACAATTTCTTGCCCAAATGGTTAGCAAACTCCATAAGATGCCCTTCATCCTCTTGAAGAAGATTTGTGCTGCCAACAGCAGATGAGTCTCAATTGTCATAAAAAATCCTAAGTACTTAAACTTTTTAAATGCCATATTCTGTAGTCTGTGAAAGGTTTGAAGAATAACTATCTGAAATATATCTCTGTACATCTAGAAAACCTAACTAACATGACTATCTATTAACCTGTATTTCTTAATTATACATTACATTTTTAAATGAGCTGCACAAACACAATTCCTTAATCAAGAGCAGAAATATACATATAACAAAATTGACCTTAAATTTGTATCAATAAACAAGATATATACCAATGTAAAGTATTCATCCCTATAGCATATCCCCCTTTATAAACAAACATTTATAAATATATTTGGGAATTTGGGCATAGTTCTCTTTAAACTGCTTCCTGCTTTTTGTTGGGCAAAATAATTTTAGGGGTTTACAGAGACCTTTCAGGGGGTCTTGTTCCATCAAACCATATCAGTCTGGAAGGAATCCACAGGTTTCATCCTCTATGAAAAGAAAAGCAGAACCTCTTTCCCAAAGCAACATATCCTTAGACCCAATTTTAAGTCAAGATATCTTTAAAGTATATGTGTTGGTTTAGCTTAGTAGCCTATACAATAAAATGTTTCTCTGTACTTAGCTCATTCACAGTCAAAAAATTCAAAGAAAACACAATAATATACTTAATCTAGAGTGTGTATATTCCATCTTTTCGTGGCTTATATTTCTTTACTCCTTTAATCTATGACTGTCTGTACTCTTTCTCTTTAAAGACTTTAGTTTTAAAAAAATGATTTATTTCTTTTTATAATTCTCTATGCTCTTTTCATTTTTTTAAACACACTATGTCTCACTTAGAGGTCTTTTATGTCTGAATCTCTCCTACTGTGCATCTGAAATAGTTTTCTGGCAAAACACATTTTAAAATGGTAAGCACTGTGGTCACCACAGCCATGGATACTGGCTTCGCCTCTCTCAGCCTTTAAACGTGGTGGAGGTAATTCACTGCCACCTCTGGGACTGCTCACCACCTCAACTCTGGTAAGCAGTTGGCTCACACTGCCACCAAGTAACTTGCAGCATGCTGCCTACACACCCCATTCAAATGTTCTGTCTCCTGTTTGTGCTGGTGAACCAGGAAGCCACCTCCTAAAGAAGCCACACAGCTTTCCCATGCTGAGTCAGGAAGACCTTAAAGAAGCTCCTGCTCACCACCAACAAGAGAGCCCATGAGGGGAAAAAATGCAACTAACCAAGAAGCTGCACTAAACTGGTTTTTTTTGTGTCTAGAATTTCTTTTCAAGTCTCTCATGTTTTACGTGGACATAGTTGTCACATTGGCACCAATTTGTTGGCAGAGGCTGCTTGTTCATTTCTCAGCTGCCAAGACCCGAAATAATCACACAGAAACTGTATTATTACAACACTGTTTAGCCTATCAGCTCATGCTTCTTTTTGGCTAACTCTTATATCTTAACACATTCCTAAAGTTTTATATTTGACCATGAAGCTCATGGTTTACTGGTACCAGCATGCAGTTGTCTTTCTCCTCCAGCATCTACATAGCATCTCATTGATTCCACAAAGTCTCTCTTCTATCTGCTTGAAATTCCCTCCCTGTCCCATTCTGTGCTGTAATAGGCCCAAAGAAGCTTCTTTATTAGCCAGTGGTATTCACAGCATACAGAGGGGAATCCCACATCAACCTACAAAGATGTCAAGAGAAGAAAACTGAGTCAAAAAAAAACTGTATTTCATCTGTATTCTTTAGCAGCTAGTGATGTCTTGGGTGAATCATGACACCAGTTTTATCACCTATAAAGTAAGGATAGAATTAATTATCAGCATGCCATTGGTTTTAAAATAACCATATATATGTATATATAATACTGTTAGTATATTTATAGCAACATGACATCTATTTTAAAAGGACTAGTATGATAGACATTCATCCTATAGCTAAAAATACCACCATAAGGAAGTGCCCTTTTTATTTTAAAAAGAATTGATGTTACCATGTCCAGAATACAAAAAATGATACCTGATACCATGTAGCTCCCAGTAACACCATCAGAGCCAGCCTTCCCTTGAATAGTAGCTAGTATCCACATGTGATTAGCATGAAACAATTTGAAGCTTTGGGTAAGAGAAAGAGAATGATAGAGTAGATTATGAAAGTAATTGACATGATTTGGTAAGAAGTAGAAAAATATTTAGTGGTATCAAGTATTACCCTTTGGATTCAAGATTCCCTAAGAACTTTAAGTCTTTGAAGAAAGAAATTGAAGAGGATACCAGAAAATGGAAGAATCTCCCATGCTCATGGATCGGCAGGATCAATATAGTAAAAATGGCAATTCTTCCAAAGGCAATCTATAGATTCAATGCAATCCCCATTAAA
>JAQHUG010000391.1:849247-860236 GCA_028555095.1 Dicrostonyx torquatus | reverse complement strand
TGTGTTACCTATGTCTTCATTTCTGTGTGTATTTCAACTTCATGATTCTTTTCCCATTGGCCTTCCAGTGTGATTTTGAGAAACAGTCTCTCACCAATTCTGGAGCTCATCAGTCCTCCTGACTCCATCCCCATGTCATGTGCAACACGAAGTTGTATAAGGTGGATTGCAGAAGCTGGACGGCTGGCTCTTTAAAATGGGGTGGCCATGTGTCTGACTCCTCTGTCCAGTCATAGTGCTGGGACAAGTATGAGCTCACCTTGTTGGGCTAACAGCTCACACTGCAGGGAGAGGAGAGGTAGAGAGCTTGTGCCCATGTCGCTGGAGGCGTCTAAGAGGGAACATCGTGTTTTGGGGTACACAGCTCTGTCAAGTTCTGACCTGACTCCCTCTTGTGACTGGTAGGCCTACCAGGCAGAACTGAGACCCATGGTTTAAAAACTATGGACCCAGGCCTGTTCTTTAGTCCTTGAAAGGAGACACAAGCAAAGGACTCTGTTAGTGACTTGGACATCAGCAGGACTTAACACTGGGCTAACCTGCTGTCCTATAGTTCTCTACATGATTCCTCTTGTCTAACCTGATCCCCCTTCCCCAAGCCCAAACACCTCTCCTTCCCTCCACTGTCCTGGTTGCATCCTTTGTTTGTTACAGGCTCAACTTACCTAGAATACACATAAAGGAGAACAGTGGGAAAGCTCCTTTTAGGGTCACAGACATTAGGGTTCATGTCCTATAAAGGGATGCAGCATACCAGTGGCAAAGGGCCTTGCAAAAGCAAATATCAAACACACAAGGAAAAGTCACTGGGCATGCCTACTCGGTCTCATTGGGACTTCATTTCTTATGTCTTCCCGTCCCTCACCTGGGGCTTGGGTCTCCTTCCTTTGGGGTGAGGAGGCAGCAGAATAAACAGCAACACAGATGGCAAATTTACCTCCTCGCCGCCTTTCCAGAGCCTTCGCTGCTTCATCTTGGAGGACACGGCTGCCTCCTGGAGCTGCTCCTGCTAGAGGTGGGTGGTCACTCTTCAAGGGTTATTATCTCATTTTCATATTCCATGTTCTGGTTTGGGGAGCATCCACGTTGTCCATAGTGTCATGTGATAGCTCACTGAACTCCAGAGAAAATTCATTCTAGGTGGGCTGATGTTCTTGGTAACCTCAGCATCATCCTGTGGTCCTGGGATGGGGCTGTAGTTTGTGTCTTCCAGGAGACACACACATTGAGGGATGACTGACTGAGCATGATGGTGCTCCCCATCTCCTGGATCTCAGCCTCCCCGCTGTCATCCTGCGGCTCTGAGTCAGAAGCCTCCAGGCAAGAGAGGTAGTCAGTCCTTGGATGTTTCAGTATCACTACAACTATCAGATGAGGGAGTACTACCTGTCTCCTCAGATTTTTTATTGGTGTTATAGGCCTGCACAGCGTAAAACTGTGGGGCAGAAAACATGGCCAGCTTGTATCTAGCAGCTTGTCTAAATCTGAGAAGCTCTTGCTATTGCTTCATTCACGTCCTGCCCGTTGTAACCCTCAGATGCCAAGAAGGTGGGCAAGGCAGGTTCACTCCCTCCCCTCCTTAGGGTGGGATGGAGGGTGAGGACCTGCAGGACTCCTGATGTAAAAGGGTTTGGAAACATGCCCTATTTCACCAAAGATGCTTCCTTTCCTCCCATTGAACATAATTGGTTTTTGCCAGGGCACCATCAAGTCTGTTTGTTCCTATGAGTCCCAGGGTTTCTTTGGTCATGTGGCCTAAGCAACACTTAGCATCTACAATGGTGGGGATGGGCAGCCTGGGGCCAGTTTCTCTGGATGGTGCTGATACTTCTCCATTGCAAAGATTTTTACACTGAAATTCTTCCTCCATGATCCCCACTGTGACAGGTGGGGGATGGGACCACCAGAACATACTAGAAGGAAAAAGACAAAAGCAGAAGAGAAGTTTATGGCTCTCAATGTCTACCTCATGAAAATCACAGCTACCTCAAACCTCCTAATAATACATCTTCAGGTCAGAGGTTAAAAAGAAAATAAATGCCAACCCAAACCCCAAAGCAATTATGAGAAAGCATAAGAAAGATCAGAGATGAAATAAGTGGTCCCTTAGAGTTTGAATCAAAGACCAAAGAAGCAAAGATCAAAAAAAAAAATATCCAGTGATTTGAAAGGATGAAGTTCCTTCAAACCCTTGACCTGTATCAACCAGAAAGAAGATTCAGATTCTTGAAATGTGAGACAAGACATGAAGTATGAAAGGACAAGTAGGATCTAGGGATCTGAGTGTGTGTGATGTGCACTGACTCTAGAGAGTTGATAATCCTGTAAGCAAGAGATTTCTTGAATCATAAAAGAGACACTAACATTGATAAGATGTCAATAAACCTAAATACCATTTGCTGCCTTCCAGCTACTCCACTCTGGGTATGAAGATCAATTCTGGATGTTACAAAACATGCAAAGTGATCCATTTTAAAGGATGAGATGGAAACAGAAACACAATTTCTGCTAGCAAGGACATCCCAGGGCCAACAGAGTGTGTGATGGGTCTTTCCATATAACGGAGACCAGTGCTCCTCAAGAAGCATCAAAAAGACACAAGGAAAGACCATTGCAAACATAGTCTTGAAAGCCAGTATAACCTTGAGGTCAAACCCATAATAACAACAACAATAACCACAACACACACTCACACAGGCTTGAGTGTACTCCAATGTCCTTGACGAGCATCCACTTGTACATCTGTTATCAGATTCCTTGCTTCTTCACGCAAAGTCAAACAACACATGACAGAATGGAAGCTCCATGTTCACAGTGTGTTCAACAGGGAATCCTAGGACAACTCTATGGGGAAACTATTTGATAACAAGCATGTAAGGAGGTGAAGTGAAGAGGCCCGTGCTCAGGCACAAAAACATCATCTTTTGTCATTCTCTGAAGAAGAAATGGACATGAGGTTTGTACTGTATCCCCCCAGTTCCAGAGAAATGGTGACTAGAGCTGTGAATCAGTAGCTGGAACCTTTATTGAAATGGGGGATATTGGGGCACACACAAGGGACAGCTGCAATGTGACAGAGCAGATATAAATGATCCCAGGTCACTGTACGCATTTATAGAAGTGTCACAGGGGATTCCTTACTTCACACAGATAAGGTTTAAAATAAGAAAAATGAAACCAAAGTAAATCATGGCAAAAAAAAACCTTCTAAATGGAATAATTAATCAAATTGAACACATAAACAGAAATCTGTGCCTCAACCAAAAGCAGAGTTCACATATCAAAAAGAAACACAGAACACACAACCCAAACAACAAAGAGGAAATCTCCCAATGTCAAGGTCCAATAGATTAGGAGGGTCCAGTTTATCAGGTCAAGTGTAGAAGTCCAGGTCCTCTCCATCCAACAAGAGTTTCTCTGCAGTATCAAGACAAACCTCACCTGCTGCAGGGCCTTATGTGAAGAGATTTTGATAACTTCTCACAAAGGCTTTTTGCGATGTCATAGTAAGGAATGGACCAGTAACGGCAAATAGCCCAAAAGATGATTCTCTTTCCAGCTCCAGGGACTGCATAACTTTTGTCAAGGCTGTGAGTCAATCCCAAACAAGGTGTAACTTAAAGGGCAGATGGTGACTGTAGGGGATTGTGGTAGAGTAGTGGTGTTGGGATATCCTGACTTATCAGGAAGCCAGGACATACTTAGCACCACAATAGGACAGCTCTGGAGAGGTAGAGCCACAGTAGGACAGCTCTGGGGAAGGGGGTAGAGCCCCAAAAGTGCAGCTCTAGAGGCTGGAGCTGCAATGGCACAGTTCAGCCCTGGAGGAAAGGTGACCTGACTACCTGAAGGAAACCAGGCTACCTGAAGCTGGGGTACAGTGGGGGATCGTCTCAGGATGTAGGGATCCCGCTCTTCTCCTAGAGAGCTGCTACAGCTGAGTTCTGCTGTGTTCCCTTACAGGAATGTCCTAGCAGAGCTATCTGCTTCTTCTGCAGCCCACGATGTTTCTTCTGCTAACACTCTGCTAAAGGGAAGCCCCCTGCAGAAATGTAGCAATCTCCTGACGCCCTGGTGAAGAATTGTTACTTTTCCTCTGCTGGTCTTGCTCAACCCCTTAAGGAGCTTCTAGCAAGGTTCTTCTGTTCTACTCTGCCTTGCTGAGGCCGGGAGGGAGCATCTCAAAGGTTTTTCAGCTCAGTCCCCTAAGGGACGTCCCAGCCAGGTTCTTCTGCTCTGTGAATGAAGGCCTTCTTGCAAGACTCTTTTGAGAGAGAGATTTGGAAAGGAAGAGTTCAGGAGGGTGGTTGCCTCTGCCGCTGTTGCAGCTCCCAACTGAAGGGATGGAAAGGGTTATATAGGGCTTCTTAGGGGCAGCGTTTTCCCAGGGAGATGGGGGATTGGTTAGTTTTTCCCTACTCAGGGATTGGTCAGTCTAGCTGGTTAGGGGCAGAGATGGCCCTGACTTCAGAGCCAAACTGTGTTTCTTTCACTGGTCCTTTTTAGCTTTTTAACACTAATCTTAGGACCAGGGCGTATTTCTTTCACTGACTCAGATTCTAGGAACAAAGTGTGTTTTTTTGATACTAGTTTCAGAGCCAGGGCACACGTCTTTAGTCCTGATTTCAGGGGTAAAGATGTTTCTCTCCCTAGCTTAGACTCAAATACAGGTTGTGGTTCTTTCTTTTGTTTTCATTTGATGTATTTTATTTATTGTTCTTTCGGCCCCCATCTCATCACTCGCTGACTAATCTTTTTTTTTTGGTTTTTTTAAATTGATTTTTACTGAGCTCTATATTTTTCTCTGCTCCCCTCCCTGCCTCCCTCCTCCCCTTCAACCCTCTCCCAAGGTTCCCATGCTCCCAATTTACTCAGGAGATCTTGTCTTTTTCTACTTCCCATGTAGATTAATGATCTATGTATGTCTTTCTTAGGGTCCTCTTTGTTGTCTAGGTTCTCTGGGATTGTGATTTGCAGGCTGGTTTTATTTGCTTTATGTTTAAAAACCACTTATGAGTGAGTACATATGATAATTTTCTTTCTCTATCTGGGTTACCTCACTCAAAATGATGTTTTCCAGCTCCATCCATTTGCCTGCAAAATTCAAGCTGTCATTATTTTTTCTGCTGTATAGTACTCTATTGTACAAATGTACCACATTTTCCTTATTCATTTAGGCTGTTTCCAGGTTCTAGCTATGACAAACAATGCTGCTATGAACATGTCCTTGTGGCACAATAGAGCATCTTTTGGATATACACCCTAAAGTGGTATTGCTGGGTCTTGAGGAAGGTTGTTTCCTAATTTTCTGAGAAATCGCCACACTGATATCCAAAGGGGCTGAACCAGCTTGCACTTCCACCAGCAATGCAGAAGTGTTCAGGGTGTGTTTCCTTCTCTGACTCTGGGTTCAGAGTCAGGGTACTCAGTGATTGGTTGGTTTCCTGTTCCAGCTGTCCCTTTTACCCTACAGTGACCCTCCTCTCAGGCCCTCAGAGGACAGGGAGGTAGATGAGGAGTGGGAACTTGGGAAGACAGGTCTGAAACAGTGGGTACATGACTTTGGTAGACCCCTGCTGCATCCAGTCATCCAATTCCCTCCTGATTCCCTGGGCTTTTATGACTTCCCCAAACTGTACCTCCTGATAGAGCCCAGGCATTCAGACACATAAGGTGTGAGACCATTCCTGTCAAACCTGAGCAAGACACTTTGACTTTAAGAACATAGTAACCAGGTAACATAGTAACAAGGTAACAAGTGCCATAGTAACAAGGTGGACAGACTCAGCAACTCTGTGCTGACCTTTGCTAGGGACATGGGTATGAACCCATGGTCTGCCCCAATGCCCTTTGCACTAGAATGCTAAAGTTCTCTAAGTATTCTGACTACTTCAGACATCATCTCCACACTTTGCATATTCAATTCTTTTATCTAAAACTCATATAGATGGTCAACTAAAGGATGCTAGCCCTCCCTGGACACTGGGATGCTGTAATGAAATGTTGTGGGACAATGGTTTGTACCCTGTCAATTGTATTTTAATAAAACGCTGATTGGCCAGTAGCCAGGCAGGAAGTATAGGTGGAGTGACCAGGCAGGAAGTAGAGGCAGGACAACGAGAATTCTGGGAAGAAGGAAGCAGATTCTGCAGTCGTGACCCAGCCTCAGAGAAAGCAAGATGTGACTGCCTCACCAAAAAAGGTACTGAGCCATGTGGCTAACATAGACAAGAATAATGGGCTAATATAAGTTATAAGAGTTAATAAGAAGCCTGAGCTAATGGACCAATCAGTTTATAGTTAATGTAGACCTCTGTGTGATGTCTTTGGGACTTCATGACTGAGGAAACTGGGCAGGACAGAAACCTCAGACAACAGTACCTCATGATACCCATGACATGTTTTTAAAAGCAGGGCATTGGGTGCAACACAGCAAGTATGGAAGATAGTTACCATGATAGATGAGCACTTAAGTGCTTCAGAGGTTTTATGAGATAATAGATAGCAAGGTAGGTGGGATAAACATTCACATGGTGATGAAATAACTGCTTTTTTTACAGCTTACAGGGGAGGAAAAGAAGCTTATGTCCAAAAATTCAGAAGTTGGAAGATGGACTCCTTGTTGTAACTCTGAGTCAAGGGAAAAGATCAACACCCACTCTGCTCCCCACAAAATGGGAGGGTGCAGGGTTTTATGTAGCCCAGACTGGTCTCAAATTTACTATGTAGACAAAAATAGTCTGGAACTTTTGATCCTTCTGCCTTTGTCTCCCAGCTTCTTGAACTGCAGGCATGAGTCCATGCCTGGCATTGCCTTCAAAATTCCCTTAGTTATTATTTTTAGTACACTTTGGGTGTGTCTTCTGATGTGTGTGTCCCTATGTACATGTGCATATGTTCCTATGTGCATGTGTATTTGTTCCTATGTGTATGTTTGTGTGTTCCTATGTGTATGTGTATGTGAGTTCCTATGTGTGTATGTGTTTGCAGCATGTGGCTATCAGAAGTACTTGCTATATATCCAAAGCTGGCACTGAACTCATGCAGTTGGCGCCAAAAGCTTAACAGCTACACACAAAAAAAAAGCGTGACAGTTAGAAAAGGCGCGAGATTCGAAAAAGGTGAAGTTGCAAAGCCCATGAAGAATTCTCCCAGCCAAGATGGCTTTGAAGGAGAGCAAAGGGGGACGGGGGGGGCGGGGGGATCTGACTTATTTACAAGAAGATGATTGGAGTTAGAGATGGGGTAAGATGACGTAAAGTGCCTGATGCCTGGGTGCTCCCCATTAGGAGCTATAGGAGCCAAGGCTCACGCAGACGTGGCTGCTGATGTGATTGGTTAATTTCCCTTCCGTTTCTTCTGGGATTCGTGAGGTCTTGCTTTATAAGTTACACGTTATACGGAAATAAACGAGTTCCTGCTTGACTCCGGGACCCCTGGGGTCTGGGTGACTAGCTGCGCACTTCCCCTCCTCAGGCAGGGCCAGTTGCGGGCTGCTGGTTCAATTCTGCGTCAGGGTCTACAGATGGACCCTGCAAAAAGGGGAAGTGGGAAACCTCATCCTGGAAGGCATCCTTAGTGGCATCAAGCAATACAATTTAATTAACTTAGCTAATTTTCTTTTGAAGCATTCATCTAGGCCTGTCTCCATAACAGAAGCATGGACACACAAGCCTATGCAGTGAGGATCAGCCATGAGGGAAGCACAAAGAGATGCTGCCACAGACTGGCTCAGAGAATTTCCTCAGACCGTGGGGAATCAGGGTCTTGGTTCCAGGAAGGCACAAGTTAGGCGGGTGACAAACAGACACAGCACACAAGAGAGTGGTTTGAATCTGCTGCCACTTTACTGAATCCACGTTTTCATTATATAGTACTCAAAGAACAACTCAGAAGGTCATGTATCATTAGTTGACATAGTAAGAAAGCTTCTTTCAGTGATTTTTAGGGAGAGTATATCATCAGGGACAGGTATTAGATAAGGTATATTTAGAAGAGAAATTCTTGCCCTTGAGAACACAGATCTTAGATAAGTGGTTTCAAGCTCTTATTTTACTGTGGCTGTCCCTGTTTCTCATCATGCCTAATCAGTTGTCTGCTCCTGGGTGGTTCCTATCATAAATTCCCTGTCCTTTGGTGGGTCACAAATTTCCTCCTTGATTAAATTACTTTATGGGCTAGAATGCTTAATCTTGTAAGGGAATCTTTTCCTAGTTTCTATATTTCTAGAATGGAGATTTTCTAATAGCAACTGGATCTTACTCTGTGTTTTCCCCAAATCATCAGTTTTTACTTAGGGAAAGTGTCTGTTACTGTAACCTATCTAAAATACTCTCCTTATTGATCTCTAAATGCTTACAACCAGAATTTGCACAAGGGCTTGAAACACTGGAGGCATCTTGAGTACTGTATTAGCACCAAAATCAGAATTCTCATTTTCAGGGACATCAAGGGATCGTCTGGTAAAATTACATGTTTGGCCAAGTACAGCAAAAGACATTATCAGTATAGGAGAGGCAGCGGTGAGAACACAATCCTTCATTTGAGTTTACTTTACCACAGAACACAGGAGGCATAGCCCGAAAGCACGAATCTACCCTTTCTTTCCTGTGTACTTTTGAGCCAAAAAGGCATCATTGTCACACAGGCGACACTGCTGAGGGTGTCAAGTTGTGCCTTATGGATGGGGTCATCTGGGAGGCTGCTAGAAGGAGCAAAGGTGGAAGTGTCGTTGAGGCAAGGGAGAGGCCAAACTGGGATCCTGGTGCACTAGTAAAGGCAGTAAAAATGGCATGTATGCTTCCCACAGAAAACAGCAGGTGTGAACTACAAAAAGAGGGTGACGCTGTCAGCCCCCAAACATGCTTTGGGGCACATATGCAAAGTACCTAAAAACACAGACTCTAAAAAAGACATGGTCCAGCCACGAGCGCAGCTTGGAAGGATAAGAAGTTTCTATGGAGAGGTGAACATGCTCTATGAACACAATGGGATATAATCTGCCCTTTAAAATAAAATGGGCTAGAATGCTAGTTCAGTGGTACAAATCTCTGCTGAGCAAACACGAGGACCCCAGCACCTACATAAAATGTCAGGTGGCCATACACACGCCTATAATACAAGCTTGGGGCGGGTGCCACCATAACAGGGGCATCCCCCAATAAGATCACAATGGCTGTGGGTGGTAAAGGATGCAGAGATAAACCACTCCGGAGATGGTTTTAGGGAACAACATCTGCTTTATTGCAAGTGAGCAACCGCTTTTATAGAGGAAGCCTATGGACCGGGATTGGTTAGCACCGACTGGCCGGTGAGTACACACACCACCAGGGTCTCTATGCAAAGAAGCTCATTAGAGGAGACGAGAGTGCAGATTCGTCCACAGGCCAACTACAGGATATTCACGCTACTTCAGAATTCAGTGTTCTGACTTCAAGAAGATGGTGTGCCGTGCTTCTTATTTAGAAGCACAGTATACCATGTCGACTAGTCACCAGGTCATGCCTACATTTTCTCCTACAGTGGGTGGAGGCAGGAGGATTGCTGGGGTTTGCTGGCCTTTTGCCTAGCCCCAGGTTCAAAGGAACAAGGCAAACAGTGATGGAGCAAGAAACCCAATGTCCTGCAGCTCCTTCCTTTGGCCTGTGCACACACAGGCATGCGCTCTCCCACACACACCTGTACACACATCACAAACGATGAGATATAACAAAAGGAGGCGAATCATACTGATAACATGAACACCTGTAGCCCCAGCTAAGGCAGGAGGACAAATTAGAGGCTAGCGGGGGCTACCCAGCAAGACTGGCTTTAAAGAGAAAAAGGAAGGAGTCAGGCAGCAGTGACACATGACTTTAGTCCCAGCACTCAGGACTCAGATCTCTGTGAGATGGAGGCCCGCCTGGTCGAGAGAGTAAGTTCCAGGACAATTAGGGCTACACACAGACACTCTATCTAAAAAGGAAGGAAAGGAGGAAGTTTGGAAGGAAGGGGGGAGAGCAGAAGGGAGGGAGGGAGGGACGGAGGGAGAGAGAGAGAGAGAGAGAGAGAGAGAGAGAGAGAGAGAGAGAGAGAGAGAGAGAGAAGCAAATTATGGCAATGCTACCAGCATGGGTGAACTGTTAGGCTCTTGTAAAATAATGCATCAGACACAAAAACAGAAACTTCAAATACATGAAATACCTAAAATAGCCAGGCAGAGTGACAGAAAGAACAATGGTGCTGCTGGAAGCCTTGGGAGACCTATAGCTTCACAGGTAAAGGGTTTCTTTACATTCTGGGGACGGGTGGAGAATGGCTGCACAGCCAAATAAAGTATTAAGCCAATGGCCTTGTACAGGTCGAGAGGCTAAAATAAACAGAAGATAACAGTTTACAACACATTTCAGAAGTTCCCAAAAACACATCTAATATTTGTCTAGTATTTAATTTAAATGTTTTAAGTAAAATAAAGTTTAAATGTAAAGTTACCAAAATGAGAGATTCTACCTAAAAACTCATGACTGTATGTCCCCAGAGATCAGTCTGATCATTCACCTACCAACAATGTAAGCCACAGCTGAAAGCCTGAAATCGTGTTGAGCAGTTAAGAAGCTTGAGAGCTCAAAGGAGCGATCCTGCACGTTATCATCTGTATAAAGGAGGGCTACTGATTCTTTTCTAATTAATCTTGTATCCTGCCACATTAAGGAAGTTGTTTATGAGCTATAAGAGTTCCGTGGTAAAATATTTGGGGCCATTTATGTATACTATTATACTGTCAGCAAATAGTGAGAGTTTGACTTCTTTTCTGATTTCTGCCCCCTTGATCTCCTTTTGTTGTCTTATTGCTCTATCTAGAAGTCAAGTACTATATTGAATAGATATGGAGAGAGTGGACAACCTTGTCATGTTCCTAATTTAAGTGGGATCGCTTTGAGTTTCTCTCCATTTAGTTTGATGTTGGCTGTTGGCTTGCTGTATATTGCCTTTAGTATGTTTAGGTATGTT
>JAQHUG010000391.1:824087-841775 GCA_028555095.1 Dicrostonyx torquatus | reverse complement strand
CCTACCAGCTCCCATAACTTATATTAACCCATTGTTCCCATCCATGCAAGCCACATGGCCGGTACCTTTTTTCAGCTGGGCAGCTTACATTATTGCCTCCTTGGAGATCTGCGCAGGAATGCCAGGGAAGCTTCCTGCTTCCCAGAGGTTCTCATTGCCCTGCCTCTACTTCCTGTCTGGTTGACCCACCTATACTTCCTACCTGGCCAATCGGCATTTATTTAAAACATGATTGACAGAAACAGACAAGTCTCCCGGACCAGTGGTGATAGCCTCACACCCAAGGACACAGGTCCCCAGGAGGGTCTCAGCCCAGCTGAGGAGGATGACAGGGCTGTCTCTGATGAACCCAACAGTGAAGCTCTTGTGTTTCTGGTTGTCACTGACCCTGAAGGTAAGGATCCTGGGCCTCTGCTATATGTCTTGGATACCACAGACTGTTCACTGACTCTAGAATGCTCAGAGGGAGCCAACTCCAGACCAGGAGGGGAAGAGCCGGAAGAAGAGAGAGAAGGGGGTGGCTCAGTGTTCTCTGGGGCTGGAGAGGCAGGCAGCAGCCAGATCTTCTCCAACCCTGCTTCCAGTCCCCTGGGGAAGTACCTGCTCCCGACTCCAAAGTGAGTCCAGCTGCCGGGGTGACCTTCCGCAGGACAGACCCAGAGAAGGAAAGGATACCACGGCACTAAAGAGAAATTCCCTCAAAGAGCACCCTAACCTGTGAGAACCTTGAACTCCTCTGAGAAAGAAAGAGCACATGCACAAGGTGGTACCCATCTTCAAGTTCATCAGGGGAGCAGGGCCCTGGAAGCATCTGGAGCCAATATCCAGGGCCTTCCCTCGGGAGACACCCAACAGCACAGACACTGCTATTACGAAGGAGCTCAATAGGGGACCTCTGACACTTTGCCCAGGAGGCCTCACATGAGGTGAGTGGGCCTGGGGCAGAAGAGCCCTGGCTGACCAGCTTAAGTGGCAGCATGAGTGGGTGGTCAGGGAAGGAGGCCTTGGTACAACCCAGGGCCTCATTCAGAAAGCCCAGCATCAAGCCCCTCAGAGACATCCCCAGACAGAAACCCAAAGAAAATAAAGTCAGCCAACTCACAAGACCCTGAAAGCCCCAAGGAAGAGCCCAAAGCACCTCAGGCTCCAGCTGTCTCTCCAGCCCTTCCCCTCATCCCAAGCTTTGCTTGAAATGCAGTGGCTCCTCATCTTGGTGCATGTGAACGGATGCTCCACCTGTGTCCAGAGCCTCTGGCATCACCAGGACAGTCTCCCAGCAGCAGCTTAGGGTCAAAGGTGGTCCCAATGATTCTGCCTCGAAGGACAGTGGTACTTTGAAGAGGGTCAGCAGCACCAGGATCTCCAAGAAGTGTCCTGAATCTTCTGGGGGTTCAGGTGCCAACCAGAAGCCTCACTGAAGGACACGGGGATCGAAAAAAGATCCTCTCTCAGACTGAAAGACGCAAGGCAGGCCACCCTAGGGAGGATCCTCTGTCCCCTGCAGAAGTGATGGGGTCTGTCTACATCTCTGCCTTCTGGGATTTTACCTGCCAGGACTGGCTGCTGGGGTGAGGATACGAGAGGCCAATCTTTAATGTCTTGTTACACATCAAGAGACTCACAGGTCACATCACGAAAGATACGTGGAGATCTGTAGCCTGCTGTGCAGACTTCTGCTTCGAAATCAAAGCTGAGAGTATTCTATTGTACAGAGTGCTCTCCCAGGCCCCAGTACCTCCTGCCATTCATACTCAGGATCCTAACCCTAACTTCTACCCGAGACAAAGATCTAATGATAGTCTGGGCATGTAAGATGGCAATTCTTATGTAACAAGTAAAAAAGTTTCTGGCCAGTTTTTATATATCAAATACTTATATACCAACAGCACAGACACTGCTATCACGAAGGAGCTCAATAGGGGACAGAGTGGTTAACACATTTATGACTGGTCAATGTTCAGAGAGTACCCAGTCACAAACGGGGCCTCCATATCACACCCCATTGCCAAGACTCAGAGACCATTGCAGAAGTGGGAGTAGAAAGAGTCACAGGTCACCATAGCAAAACATGCCTAGCAGTAAAAAAGAAAATCAATTTTCAACATAAAAATAATTGCTGTGTGCGTGTATATGCCTTTATATGTTTCCTTTTAGACTTTTCTTCAGATGTACATATTTTTGAAAAACTGATATAACACATATATGTTCTCTTGGTTTTACTTAACAAATAATATGTGTTTTGATTATACTATTACAAGTAATTACATTCTACTTCATCATAAAGACATGAAGACATATGTATGAAAGCATGCTAAAGTGTAAGTTACTTCATCAAGTTAACAGAATAAAAACAAACTCCTGTTTTAATAAAAGCAAACAATGGAGATGTTTGTTTCTGATGATCCATTCTGGAATGTAGGCACACACAGTTCAGAGATGGTATAGCAACACGCCCATGTCATGAACTATGCCATCAATTCGAGACAGATAACTCCATCATGACCAAGTGTTCTGCTCAGACACATTGTTTAGGATAGGCAAACCTTCATTCTGTGGGCAAACACAAAAACAGACAAACAGAAGAGGCAAATGGAAAGAAAGGCAGTTCCTGATCCGGGGCACACCTAGAAATTACACACAGTGCCTCTCTTCACACTCGAGCAGCAGCACAGCACCAGCTTAGAGAAAGAAATGGTAAATTCTGCACAGCTCATAATTTAATTACTAAGAAAAAGAGGAGAAAGGATAGATACGAAAGGACTAATGAAGGGGTCTGCCGCTCATTTTGAGTTCTTATGGCACAGATTTCATTTATCACTTCATTTATCAGCATCTCTTTTATCTATTAACATTATAACCTCACTAATACCTCCAGGTTTTATACCACTATTACTGGTTGGGTAATATTTATGAAATATTACAGTGAAGACTCGGGTGGACAGGAACAGGAAAAGTCAGGCGATTTGTACATTTTGAAAGTTTATTTATTTTTGAGATGTATAAATATTACATAAGCAATTGATTCTAAATGTATATTGTAAATGATGAATGCTCAATCCCCACTCGATAACTTGTCAATACTCATCATCAGATGCCCCCAGACAGCATTCTTCTGGACAACTGAGCAATGTAGAAATCCGTGAAAAGCCCACCCAGCTCAGCACTCCGCCAGCAGCTTGATGCTCTTGGCCTGACATTGACCTCTATAGCACAGAAGGCGGGTGCTGTGCTCTGTAAATTTTCATTCAGGGAGGGTTACTCTCACTGTCTGAATAGAGCTTGCTTTAGCCCCAGGGCTAAATCTCTAGATATTAAAATAGATTCTTGGAGTTTCAACGATTTTAATTGAATTGTTTACTATCAGCCACTATATCAACTTGGATTCTTTCTGGATCAAGGCTAGAAATCTGGTGGTAAACTTTCTTGATAGTTACAGCTCAACAAACATCAGGACCTTTATCTGTCATGCCCCCACAAATGCACACCTATTTCCTTTCACTGTTCTCGTTCTCTGAAGACCCCTCCCTTTTTTCCTTTTGTGCCACCTTGTTACTCTTCAAGCCAATCTACTCTCAGTGACAGCTTAGCTATGAGTGGTGTCTTGTTTGGGCATCCTTGGTTAAATTCTCTAATTTATGCTCACCGTGTACATTACAACGTTGCCTTCATTCAGAGACACCCCCCATACATCAGCAGCCAGTGGAACAGGATGATGATTTCCATTGTCTAGAAATGTAATGGCCACGCAAAATACACAAATGCCTCATACAATTCCTTAAGGAATGTGCTTTACTTCAAAATATTAGCCAAAGGATACAGTATTGACTAAAACACAGGCACTCAGCATCCGGGTCAGGATGCCAGATACAGGATCACAAAATCAAGTCCTTAGATCACTGGGAAATTTCTAACACTTGCAACTAAACCACGAAGAGATGCTGTCAAGCTTTCCTAGTGAAATTCCACTATTTGCAGAAACAGAAAATCTTCTTTGCTTTCGCTCTCAGTCTGTGATGTGTGATAACGAGGAGGACAGAATGTCCCGGAGGGTAAGCCGCAGTAATAACCATGCTGAGAGCATGGACTCTCAGACTCTTCCCTGCATAGGAAGGAAAATAGAGCAGGGCAGCAATTGAATATGGAATGTAGAGCAGGAGGAAACAGATCATCAGCCGCATGGCACCCATGTGAGCCTCCACCTGAGGATTCCAAAAGCTGGTAGTGTTTCTCTTCATCGTCTGTACATGTCTTCTCAAGGAATGGATTAACAAGGAAGCAAACGTCACATTGAGCACAAACTGTAGCAGTGAGCTCAAGATCAAAGAGGCTGCTAAGGTGAAGATGCCCTCGCTGAGGTCAAATGTGTCATTTCTCCCCATTATGTGTTCAGGAAAACGTGACATCCGTGTGAGCACAAGATACAGGAGAGTGGTGAAGGCAGAAATGAGAAGGCAGGCCAGCAGGAGACGGGAGGTCTTTGCAGAGATTGTCCGTTTCAACAGAATAAACACTGGGTGTTGGAAATTAGTAATTTTCACGCAATACAAACTGTTCAGCAAGGTCACTAACCAGAGACTGTTTGAGTCCAGAAACTTCCAACATATTAGAAAAAACGTGGAAAAGTAGACTGACCTTAGAGCATTTGCAGTAATGTAGAAAATGTTCAGCAGAAACAAGCCCAGAGTCAAGAATCTGGTGATGGCCAAACTGAACAAAATCCTGTCCGAAGAGGAGATTCTGTGGCTTTTGACCCAAGTCTTATAAGTGACCACTATAATAAAGAGATTTGCAGTGATTCCTACAAAATTAAAGATAAGCGTGGCCACAAACATAAACGGGTACAGCTTCCAAAACATCTTTACTCACTGAAGCCTCAGTGTTTGCGGTGCTGATGCGAACAAACGGAAATGTGTAGGTAGGCACAGTGGTCAGCCTGCAGGAGGGCTCCTTTTGTATTTTCCACCGTAGCAAATGAGCCCTTTCTGGTCTAAGAGGCAGCTGCTTTTACTGGGATGCAAATCTTTCAAGGATTAAATTACTATTTCTTCACTCCTTGTCTTATTTTCTTAGAAATGCCTAATTACAGAGACGCTTAAGGGAATCTGGAATCTGTTCCTCCAAGAGCAGAAAGACTAGAGGGAGCTTCAGCAGACTCCAAGAACTTCAAACCCAGACCAGAGTGCTCCGGCCCAAGACTATTGAAGTTTCTCAGCAGTTTTACTTGATAAAAACCACACAATGTAGTGGGATTCCTCATGCCTCACAGCCTGTTTGAACCAGTGTGTGTGTCCCCATATATTGAAACTGCAGCCATTTTCTCCAGCTGCACTCTGACCATGCCACTGCCAGTCCTTGGTCCCTTCACATCTGAGGTGCTTTACTGAATCTAAGACAGTAAGTTCAAGGAACCATCCCCTCCTTGAGACAAACTTTTCATAAGACAAGTTGAGGGGAGGGGCAAAGCAGAGAGAGAGAAACTGTGCCATAATCTGTTCTGGGGTTCACCTAGAAAAGAGATCCGCTCTTTCATGTTTCCTTCATAAATCTGGATCTATGCTTATGTCTATGTAGCTACAATATGTCCCCATAGGCATCAAAGCACTCCAATGTAAAATCCAGGGTAACTGTTGAAGCAATGTAGGTTAGAAATCCGCATTCAGGAATGCCATGTATCCTAAATGATTATGTTCACAAAGTTAAAGAATTTTTCATGATACTGAACAATATTCTCACTGATTTAGTGACAATAAATAAATGTCTATTCTTCTCTTTAAATAATATTAAACATCAAAGTATATATACATATATATTCTATAAATTTTAAAAGCATATATGCATCTTGGAAAGAGCAAGCATAGGGAGAAGAGAAAAGAGGAGGAGAAAGGAGAGGAAGGGCAAAAACATTTGTTCTTTTACACAGTCAAAAAAACAAAAAAAATATTTGGAATTAACTTCAGTAAAATGTCAATGAAATGCAAGAATGGACCGGAACCTGGAATCCAAGGGTCTTGATTTTCATGCTATTGTTTACAGCATCACACAAAGCTTGTGGAAAGTGCTATCTTAAAAGGATTGATGTTGCTGCATAATTCATTGTTTGACATAATGACAGCCTTCACTTAATCCAGCACTTTGCAGAACACATTGTTCAAAAATGTTCACACAGACTGTCTCAAGAATTTACTACTCTGTGGATGATGTTATCATCCATATTTTAGGGTAAGGGAAAAGCACAAAAATAATTCATCCAAGGACAAAAATGGGAAATTGACAGAAGCAGAAGTCAAGTCCATATCTACGGAAAAGCAAATGCTTTTGCTCTTTGTTTCAAGTCCACAGCAGTACTTTATTTACATAAAGATAAAATTTAAAGTAAAACTAATATACAGACGGGTTATGCTTAAATTAATGGTTATTAAAATACATCTCCCTGTCTGCATAGTGAATGTTCTTAACATTAGCATTTCCCAAAGACTGTTGCACCTGTCCAAACAATCCTGTGGAGAGAGGTCTTCAGAAGCACGGCTTTTATCTCTAAGACAGGTAGAATCAGGGGCAAAGCAGGCAACACCTCTCCTATTGATGATATGGACTGATAAATGAAAGTGTCATAAGGGCTCCATAGTGTTAAACTCGGCTGAAGAATTCCCAGGCTCCATCCTACGCCCTCTGCTCTTCTATGACACAAAGAGTCCCTTAGATCTAGGCTTCAAGTGACCACAGACGTGAAAGCATCACCACAAACGTCTGCTTCAGCTTGTTGTTGCACAGAATGAGAATAAATGAGTCCCCAGCAAGGTATGACATTGTAATTACTACACCAATCATCCTGGCACTCTTAGTTGCTGGTAGGAAACGACTGAATGACAGAATTAGAAAGCAAAGAAGGTAGCCTAGGAAGAGTAAGAGGAAGGAGAAGATGATTCTGATGGCCCTTCTGTGGGCCTCAGTACTCTGATCTCTGGAACCAATGCTGTATTTCTGCATCTGCTCTCTGTGCTTCCCCAGAGAAAAGAGGAGCAGAAAGTAAGCAGCCAGGGAAACAATTAACGGAGGAAGCTTCCACAGATTTACAAGAACATGCATCAGATTATATTCAATTGTTTTCAGTCTGTAGTATTCAGTCATATTGGATGTGCCTCTGCTTCCACTGAGGACAGAATAGATTTTAAATTCATTCGTCAGAGAAATGGTACAGACACAGGATAAGAGCAGTGCACCCCACAACATCCCAACAACCACCCTGGAAGCTCTCCATTTGAGCCAGAGGAATGTGGGGTGGGAGAAATTGGCTATTTTCAAGCAGTAGAAAACACCAAGACAGGCGAAAAGCCAAAGACTGAAGTGGTTTGTAAATGTCCATGAAACATCAATAAGTTGCATCACTATCCCCGAGTCATGGGTATAGTAAGAGAACACTATTATAAGGCCATCAATAAAGATGATCCACAGCAGAATGATTCTGAAGAGGGCCAAGATGGTAATGATGAAGTCAGACAAAGAAATTTTCTTGCTCTTAAACCAGTGGCTGCCATTGACCAACCCAATGAAACCATTCACCAGATTCCCAAGAATAAACTCAATGACAATCAGAACTAGGAACACCCCTTCAGTGAATCCCAACATATCAGAACTTAGGTCAACCTGCTCCTGGTTCTGTTCATGTATCTCATCTCCTTGTCAATTTCAAGGTTTTTTCTGAGATCTACCTCCTCCTGTTACTTCACTGCATGATATAGTCTGTCTTACAGCTTTGTGGATCTGCTCTGGTCCTCTTCACAGATGGCGCAGAATGTCATTTCTATGATCTTAACAAACCAGTTCCTTGTTAAAATGCAAATAGTGGCTGGTGTCACATGGACAAGAAAGGCATCTTAGTCACAAAGAATATGGAGGGCTAAGGCTCAATTTCGGAGGGAGTGTGCATTGTGATTTGAATTCAAAACATCTCTGATCAGCTCATGTGTTTGAAAACAAGGTCCCTAGCTGGTAGCATTGTTTGGGAAGGTTATGAAAACCTTAGGAGGTGGAACCTAGCAAAAGGAAGTACATTACCGTCACTAGAGGTGGATCCTGGCACCATTTTGTTCTCTGATTTCCATACAATATGATGGGCTGGCCTGCTGCTCCCTCTGGAACTATAAGGCCCAAATAAATTCTTTCTCCCATAAGATATTTTTATCAGGGAATTTTATCACATTAACACAAAAGGAACAACAGGAAAGTGGTGCTGGGAACCACCCAGAAAAGAAAGATGAATAGTAGCTAAGGGAAGCATAGAACTACACAAAAAATAAGAGGTCTGTTTCTCCACAAGGAGAACAGACAGAAACAAGGAAATGCCAGGATTCTAGCACACTGGAAGGAGGTTTAAGAGCATAAAGTTCATTCAGTGTTACTGGTCTTAAAATCAGCTCATTTATTAAAAATTCCTTAACCTCAACTTGTGAAAACATTGTCAAGTTTTGAATTTCGCAAATAAGTCTCAATAGTCAAAAATTAATTTTGCATAAAGATTCAATTTTTCTCCCTACCCCCAAATGAGTAACAAATTTTCCTGGCATCATAACCTATGCCACACACTACTTTTATTGGCTATTATCTCCACATAAGCATGATCAATTTCTGGACTCTGTTATGTGTCATTACTTTGCTTTGTATCCACATCAACAGTGCACTTCTTCACAGTAAACACACACACACACACACACACACACACAGAGAGAGAGAGAGAGAGAGAGAGAGAGAGAGAGAGAGAGAGAGAGAGAGAGAGAGAGAGAAACCTTGAAACCTTAACTAGCAGAGCACAGCCTCTAGATCATTCTCCGAGATGTCATTCTTGGACACTTGCTTGTCAAAGCATCTTCAAAATCAGTTTGTCATGTGTCCCCAAAAGATTTCTAAAACTTGATTTAAATTTTTTTCCAACTATAATGACGGCAATGTTTCCAATAAACATGTACCAGTGTTTTATAATGTGTTTCAATAAGGCTTTATAAGGCTCCCCAGAGATCATTCTTTGAAGACTTTATATTCTGAAATTCTTACACGCATCTTTTTATAATTAACTTTCTTTGATTTTTTTAGAACTTGACATTTGGGTATTCCTTAATTTCCTGTAACTCTTATCTACATTTATTTTCAACGTAATCACAGCATTTGTGGACCACTTTCCATGATCTTAACTCTCATAACAGTACTTGCTAGTCTTAGTTCAAGTATGTTTAGAGTGCTCATCTTTCCATTTGAAAGGAACTTTTAATGTTTAAACACACCTTTGGAACATGGTATTTATTTGTAAGCCATAATGCTGAGACTGGTGCACCATTAAAGAACCCTTTGTCCTGTGGTTACCACATTTTAGTTCGTATTTTTGAGATGTCAGACTGAGTGGTTTTCTTTCTGCAAGTCCAATGCTAGAGACTGCATGAGGTCCCTGTTCCCCAAATCCATGTAGTCCTTAGCCTCCTTGTAACATACCACACACAAAAGTAGTTGGAGATGACGTTTTTAAGGAGAACATTAAGGTTACGTGAGATCTTGCTACTACAAGCACACAAAATAAAGGGCAAGTGAACGTGGCAAGACAGCCGCCACCAAGCTAGAAGAGTCTTCTCCAGATGGATCATGCTGGTCCCTGAGCGCAGCCTTCCAGCTTCCAAGGCTAAAAGGAAATGTTTGCTCTTCTCACTACCAATCTGTATTTCTTTTTGGCAGCCTGAGCAGACCAATAGACTTACCAACATAAAACAAACTATTCTGCACTTAAGAAATCCTCCCAAATCAATTTTCTAATCTGCCATCTGCAAAGGAAATATAAAGACAATACTTTTTTTAGAGACAGGGTTTCTCTGTGTAGCCTTGACTGTCCTGAAACTTGCTCTGTAGACCAAGCTGGCCTCAAACCCAGAGATCCACCTGTCTCTGCCTCCTGAGGGCTGGGATTAAAGGTGTGCGCCACCTTATTCTTAACCTACCTGCTCCCTTAGGAGGGCTACAAAGGTTCCTCACTAGGAACTAAGAAAAATTTTGCTTGACAAAAACAAGAACAACAAAAGGCTTGCTTAGTCTGACTGCTAAGGTTTTGTGTATTTTTCATGTCACAACTCCCTCCCCAAATTTATAATGATCTGAGTTTAAATGGGAAAGACTATGGGATCACTGATGTCTTTCTTACTTCAACTTGCAGTGTAAGAATATATATATATATCTCAAAGATGTGACCATTTATGTGAATATAAGGGTAGATGTTTGTGAATTTGTAAGGAATATATTCAATTGCACACAAACACAAGAAGTTTATTTGCAGCTCCCAAAGAATTCAGAGGTAGGCTGTCCAGGTATGCTCTGGTGGTTGTATATCGTCATAGTCTTGTCTTCTTCCAGTTTCTACCCTGAAGACTACTTCATGCTCCGGTTGGCACCTGGAGATTCAGTCAGCATATTCCCATTACAGAAAAGAAAGAAAAGGTCAAGGAATCAGAGTCTAGAGAAAAACAAAGGACACATTTCCAACAGTTCAACTAAGAAGTCTCCAAAAAGCTCTACCAAATAACTTTTGCACATAGCCTTTAGGCAATCCATAACCACAAAACTAAGTATGTAGTATCTGAGTTGTGAATATTGTCATTCCAAACAAATACCAGTTCTGTGAATACAGAAATAGTGGATAATGAGTAGTGTATTAATGACATTTGTAGCCTTGAATTATCAGAGCCCGGAAAGGGAGTTTGTCCTTCCAGGGTTATGTCCCTTGCCTTGCATCACTGTAGACCTTCCAGCATACGTTAACCCTCTCGAGTCTGTTCCAATGCAGAAACAGTGTTACTGTCTACTACACACCGGACAGGAAGAAGCTCCAAATAGCATGGCTGCTTTTTCTCTTACAGCTACTTATTGTGTCAGTACTAGATGCCAGACAGGAACTGGCCATTTTTTCTTGACTTTTTCATGTGTGCATGTGCGTGGTGTACCCATGCTAGGGTACACATGCCCATGTGTACATATGGGGAAAGACCACATTGGTTTCTTCCTCTATCGTTCCTCAGGTTATCCTATTTTTTAAAGATAACCTGAAGCTCATCAATTGGCCAGCAAAGCCCGAGGAGCCTCCCGACACTGGAATTACATGCATGTACAACTGTACTGGGTTTATTACATGGGTTCTGGGTATCTTAACAGCAACCATTTCACCCACTGAGCCATCGCCCCCAACCTTTTCTTGAATATTTCTAAGCTACAGCAAGCACAGGATCGGACTGAAACTAAAGCACAAAATGTGTTGAATCTAGCTGAATTATAATTGTTCCTCAAGCTCAAAGAGGGATGCATGAATTTCCCTAGAAAGGGAAAAAAGAAGACACGTCCTGGGTCAACTGGGTGCGGGGTAGGGAAGGGGACATGAGGGATTGGGTTCAGCAGGCTGGGGGGTAGGACAGAGGGAGAGAGTAATGAAAGAGATGTCTTGATAGAGGGGGCAAGATGTTCTGAACATTGTTTTCATTTATGATTATGTCACAAATATTATAATATATATTGTGCTCTTCGCAGCAGGCCTATGAGGTATGTACAATCACCCATTTTACTCCATAAGAAGAAAACAACTGAAGGCAGAGGAAATCAAGTAACTCGCACTCAGCTGGTAGGTGGATCTGAACTGTTGAACTGCCTCTGACAATTATTACTAAAGACCACCCTTCTTTCTTTCTTTTCTTTTAAAACAACTCATAAGACAGACAAAGTCGACATGGACACTTGTATAGCAAAATAAGACCCAGAGGTCCAAAACAAGCAAATGATTGGAAAATTTTTAGAAATCAAAAAAAGATGCCTCCATAGTATGGCTGCATGACCCTGCCAGCCACAGAAGTCACCCACTATCATAGACTGCAGAGCTATGAGGAGACAAAGAGAAAAACTGAGACATGAGACCAAAGTTCAACTTTATTGATGCCACCATTTTTTAAAACAGTGAGCCTGAAAAATTCCTGAGCATTCCTGACAATTTCAATGCTAGGTAAGTCAAGAGTGAAACCAGCAGACACCCTGAAGCTACTCGCCCTATAAGGCGACACCTGCCTGACACAAGGAAAGTGAGACTGTCCAGAAGCCAGTGGAGGAGCTGTGACTTGTTTTCCTATAGGATCACCAAGAGAGTAAGAGTACAGACATTTCCTTTACTCCTAGGTCTCTCCCTAACTGAACGCTATTATTGATCCCTAGAATATTGGGAAGAACACTGTACGGGACACTCCAGTTTAGCAGTGGGAGACTGAAGCTACCTAAGGCCAGTGGAAGGTGAGCACTGAGCAGAAAGCTAAATGCATCATGCACATCCTAAGTTCAAATTCCTACTGTCCCTTGATTTTAACCTTTCTGTGTTTCTGAGCTTCATCCATAAAATGAGACTGTCGTTTTCTTCTTATGTCTCATACAGTACAGACTTATACAGTGGGCTAAGACGTGTCCGCCATAACTGTGATTGCTGCCACTGTCTCAGAGGTTTCCCTGTGACTTACTAACCTGAAGGGCCACTGCTCCTTTGCTATGATTTGTCTTGCTGTCACTCCCAATCTTCACAGCATATAATGCAAATCCTGAAAGAAAGTAAGTAAAATGATCCCGCTCTCATTTCCATGCTGATGAACAACCAGTGCAGCACAATGTGCTAGCCTGAGCCGATAGGGACGAAGGGATAATCTGAGTAGGAAGAAACTAATTCTAAGAATTAAATGACCTCTTTTGGGAACAAGGGGAACTTCTTGATAATTTTCTTACTGAATTATTAAACTTAGCCTATAACCTGGTTGACAACAGTAACAATAAATAGCTTCACGAAAACAAATGTGTTTGGGGTTTGAGGTTGTATGAGTTAATCCTCCATTCTGAGAACTGTAACGGAGTTAAGGAGGGGTCTCACACTGGCCAGTCTTTAAAGTGCAGCCTTCAGAGCCATGTGCATGCTGTTACAGGTGAATGAAGACAAAGGACACAAGCATAAAAAGATGCTGAAGAGCAGGTGGCTGCGGGTACAGCAGCACTGGCTACAGGGTGAGCAGGGCTACCTCGCCATGGTTTGGAAGCATGCATGGGAAGTATGAAGTAAAGAACTAGACACAATACGCTAGAGACAATAAGCATTTTCTGCTTATCTTTCCAGCTTTTTAAGGCACATGTATTCTCCTTACTTTTGAAAAATAACTATTTTTCAAAAATTGGATACTATCACACATGCTATTTGACATTTTTTCTTTCATCTTTCCATTTAACATGGAATAAAATCCCAAATCACTCACTAGTAAGTTTTCTGTAAATTTATGCCCTGATACATAATCACATTAAAAAGGGAACTTATAAGACACCAAACTTGAATTACAAGTCTCTACAGTCTTAGGGCTGTTAGATTCTACAGGTTTATTCCGTGCCTGGTCCAGCCTGGGAGCAGTGGAGTTTTTCAGAAGATGGGGCTGTGTGGGATTAGGTTCCAGCAAATGTGACTGGCTTGGGACTGGTCAAAATCACTAGGAAGAAGAAGAGTCAGCCTGAGTGAGAGTCTGCTGGCTCCACCTTCCAGCCCGTCAGAGACTGGAGGGCAGGCAGTCTCCAGCGCACGGAGCTGGCCTGAAGGGTGCACTCGCTGCTCTGCTTTAGCACTTGAGACTCAGGAACAGCTTGGCTTTGGGTTAGCTCTTACACAAGATCAGTTTTTTTCCACTTTCACCTTATTTTGTTGTGGTGGTTTTGTTTTTTGCGACAGGGTTTCTCAGTAGCTATGGGGCCTGTCCTGGGACTCGCTCTGTAGACCAGGCTGGCCTCAAACTCAGAGATCCACCTGCCACTGCCTCCCAAGTTCTGAGATTAAAGGCGTGCATCACCAACACCCAGCTGCTTTCACCTTGTTTAAATTTCACTCAGAAATACACATAACCCCTCACAGTGTTTAGAATTATAAAGACTGCTTTGCTGAAAAAAGCATGGCAGTTGCTTAAAGCAGACAACTATGGCCACCAGATTCAACGTGTGAACACAGAAAGATCTAGTATGTTGACCAATGATCCCAGTAGCAGAAAAAGTAGGCGGATGGGAAGGACAGCAATCTTCTACTGTCCCTGGGTAAGGACAGAGTAAAGCTAAGGAACAACTCCTTCCTTCAAACAAACTGCACATCAGTACAGAAAGACTGTTCATGAGTGCAGGAAACACTTCAGTAAGCCAAGAGTCCATAACACAGTGCGTGAATTCTGAACTTCTTACTGTCTAACATAATCTAAGCTACAGTTGGCACCAACTCTCAAGGCAAGGAACAAATACACAGGCTGGGCTGGGGACCAAGCTGGGAGTGTGTGGAATAGAAAGAGGAATTCCTAACACTTGAACAAAGCAACAGATTGAGCAGTCACAATCTCTGGAAAGCTGCAGGCTGACTATTGTACAAATTTTAAAAGAAAAAAGTATAAAAACTCAGTTTTCATAATCTTCATTGGCAAATTCCTAGTAAACTTATAATTAGCTGTACATACTCTGTAGGGAGGCAAAACCAAAGATATTAAAGGGATCCCTGAAGTAGGTGAAGCTCAATGGGAGGGGCTGCCTAACTTGAGACTGTAGGTTTGATTCCCAGTACCACAAAAATGACCTAAATCTTCACCCTCAAGAAAGAGACTAAAGGAACTAGAGTAACTGGAGAGGAACTGTGTCAACTCTACTTAGACTTCACTCTGGTCCTCAGGGCTGAAGAGAGATCTGGTAAACACTACAGAGAAATGACCAGGAAATAAGATATGCAGATGGGTGACTCCTGAGGCACCATATTATATGATGCCATATTAACTGTGGCTTCCACTGAGTGGCTCTTCTGTGCCAACACGAGTACGGGTGCAGGCACAAAGAAAAGTCAGTACTTACCATCAAGTCTACAAAGTAAAGTCAAGAACAACAGCATTTACAACTATGGGACAGACGCCTGACACACGAGGATAAAAAGTAACCAGTGGTGAAATACTACAGTACAAGTGTGAAGCAGAAAAGGCCTTCCAGACAAATGTGTGCTTTGGCCACAGCACACATGGTGGAGCCTGAGAGGTCACTACTTCGTACACTTGTATAAAGCAATCACTCCTAAACAAATAAGCAACTAGTAAATGCCATAACTGCCCAGAAATACAGAGGGTTATTTCACACACACAAAAGACATGTCAGTCAGGAAAAATATTATGACTCATTTTATATAAAACTTTTTAATCTTTATGTTTAAACTATAGACTATACATGATTTGGAAAGGAGACTGTACCAAACAATATGATCAAAGAAGAATCATCCGCTCTATGCCTTTTCTTTCATCTGGTCACTCAGAAATATAATGTTATCTGGAAAGAAAACAAAGTGTAAGAGTTAGTTTTACAATGCTGTCTTCACTTCATTTGATAATTCCCCTCCCATACTCCTTTAGGGGTATTATAAAATTTCAAAATATTAAGTAACTTTTGTTATGTTCATGAGAGGTACACAAAAGAGTTATAAGATAAATAAATAAATAAATAACTACAATGGCTGAAGCTGTTTGTTCAAGAATTCAGACATCATTATAGGATGAGACCATTAAGGTCTCCCCAACATACTTTCTACAAATGAGGTGAACATCTACAGATGCCACCAAGACTAGTATGCACACCCATAAACAAGAGGACCAAGAAGACATTCCACATGCTACATGCTACAAACATGCAGCAAAGAGTATGACCATGGCCACCTAGCAACCGCATTTGCTTTTAAGAAGATAAATTTATTTTAAATTCTAAAAATTAATTTCATAT
Source organism: Dicrostonyx torquatus (assembly GCA_028555095.1). Lineage (NCBI taxonomy): Eukaryota > Metazoa > Chordata > Mammalia > Rodentia > Cricetidae > Dicrostonyx > Dicrostonyx torquatus. Next base: position 825,962 of record JAQHUG010000391.1, on the reverse strand, counting down.
ACTGATTTTTTTTTAAGGAAAGGCGGATAAAGCATTTTTATCCAAAACCAAACTAACAAAATTGGACAATGTGCTGATTATTCCAAAGAAAATTAGCTAAAAACAAGCAAAGATAAAGAGGTTACAGAGCATTTCTTGGATAACTCCAAACATTTTAGACCCTCGGTAACTGTAAAATCCTGTAAAGACAGTTACTGCAACCATCATGACTGTACAGGACAGTGACTAGAAGGAACAAAATGGAAGTCACTACCAAAAGTCAAGAGTGCCATCTACTGTTTTTGTTTTAAAGTTCAAGTATGGTCCCTATGTGAAAAAGGATGGTGCACACCTTTAATCCCCCTACTTGGGAGGCAGAGGCAGATGAATCTCTTTGAGTTCAAGGCCAGGCTGGTCTACAGAGTGAATTCCAGGACTGGCTACAAAGCAACAGAGAAACCCTGTTTCAAAAAGCAAACAAACAAAACAAAAAATGCTACAACAGTCTCAACACTGGGTGAGATAACAGTATTACAATTTTCTTTTTTAAAAAACACTATTTCTTTCGTGGATACCAGTTAAAATTTATGAATAAAATAGAGAAAAAGGGGCTGTGTGAGTCAGTGCGGCCAATTAGTGGTAACTGCTGGACCGCCGAGGTTGCCTTGCTTTGTTAGTCTATTCACGTACACCACACAACCAGACAGTTTTCATTGATAGCATATCTCAGTAGTTCATAAACGCTCAAGAATTACAGTAACATTTTTTCTTCACTCCTATCTATAAAAAATGGGCGGTGGTGTTGCAGGTCTTTAATCCAAGCACTCGGAGAGGCAGAGGCAGGCGGATCTCTGTGAGTTCAAGGCCAGCCTGAACTCAGAGCAAGTTCCAGGACAGGCTCCAAAGCAGTACAGAGAAACCCTGTCTTGAAAGACCAAAAAAGAAAAAGTGGTTTCTTGGTGTTTATATCAATAAAAACAGAATAACTAAACTGAGGTTTAACTCGTAATTTTAGCCACTTATTCAAGAATAAAAATATCTCATTAAAAGATGTATTTTAATAACATGTTAATTTGCATTTTAACATTAAAATTTGTCAAAACAAATAATAATGAAAAACTTACTTGTTTAATTAAATGATCAGAGTCAAATTGGTAAGTTATCTAGACTTCATTAATCTACATATAATTTTATACAAAAACAGTTTTCACATTAACTTACAGATATATAAACAGTGTATTGTTTCCAAAATTCTTCTAAGACTCTCAGAAGTTTGAACTCTCCATACTGCACTTCAATCTCAAGCTTTATCTCTATGCAGTCCACGTTGTTTAAAGACAACAAACGTTTTTAAATTTCAAATGAAGTTGCTGCACTGAGTTTCAAAGTTTTATATAAATCACAAGTTCCTAACATCACATTTCTGCCACTGCCTTGACACATGTCTATTCTTATATAGGCCACATGTCTTTAAGGGACACTAAGATTAAATTCTTCCAAGGCTGGCAGCATGTACTCGAATGAACGCCTCGATTTTATACTCTAAGTTCCTCCTGAACTAAACGTGACTACAGAGAAAGATTCTGAGAAGAATAAATCCGCTTGTGAGATCCCTGCAGCACTGACAGCACGCCGAGCTCCCCAGTGAGGACAGAGAGGAAAGCCGTCTACCACCGCTTACCAGCTATGATCGTCGTTGCCTGCCGCCTCACGTTATTTTTATCCATGTATTCACCATAGTCCACTTTCCCTTCCACAAATATGCGAGCCCTGATATAAAACAAACAGTCGTTAGTCTGAAGTGTCTAATTCTGCTTCACAGAGGATCAGGACACAGGTGATAAGTACACGCTGAAGATGACACAATGGCTTTTCTAACACGCCTCCAGTCTCAAG
>JAQHUG010000391.1:798948-818165 GCA_028555095.1 Dicrostonyx torquatus | reverse complement strand
CACACACACACACACACACACACACCATAAATGAACTGTTGACATTTTCCTTCAAATTTCCTGTGTGTTCATGTATATCTTCACATGTTCATGCACACATAAAGAAAAGGTGTGCAATTACTAAATTAAAATTCTAGTCACTACTGAAATTATTTCACATGAACTATTTTAGATCCACAAGTACATTCCTAAACATAAGAAGTAACATTCTTTTGTCATTCTATGCTTTCAGAAAAAATACTTTTAACACATAATAAACCCAGGCATTCCAAATGGAAATTACTAAGCCTAAAGAAAATTATCAAATATAAAATAACTACTGTGAATACCACCATAATAACTCAGTAATCAAACATCAAATACTCCAGGTTCTCTAAAGACCTCTTGTGGTTGCTCAGAAGTCAGACGTGACCTCCATGATCCCTGGTCACAGTGGCGCAGCATCTCCTAGAGACATGCTGTAGATGCTCTGCAAAAGGACATGCTGCTGTAGCACCAACTGCATTGCCATATCTGGCCTCATCTACTTCTGTGTGTTACAGACGCTGTTTGCCCTAACATGTCTGCAGGCTAAAAACCACAGAGACTTTCCACGAACATGATATTAAGGAATAAATACATGTTAATGTCTGTACTTAGGAAGAGTCAGACAAGAGAACATTTGCTATCAACTCTTCCGGCCATTCAATCCAAAAGATCCTTTCTTTAACTTACCCCTTTTTCACATACTGATATGCCACATCTCTGAGGCCCGGTCGAAACACTGATATTCTGTGCCACGTTGTCTTTTGACTGACATCACCTAAACCACGAGGCATAGGAAATGGGGTTACAGATGCCAGCAGATAACACAAATGCCAACAACACGGAACGAGCTATAATTTCTAAAAGAAAGAACTAATAAAGACTGACTTTACCTAAAAGTAACATTTCTAATGTTAGATAAGCGGTAATAATGTCTATTTACTGTTGATAAGATAAAAACTATAGTCTTCTATACTCACCCATTTGGTATGCTTCACTATCCCCGGACCGCCACATCTCATTTGTTGCCATAGAAAATATCGTGACTGGGTTTTTTCCTTCCACCTGTCTCATGACAGGGTCCTGCCCTACTCGTCCAAGTAACTGGACACGGTTCAGAGCTGAAATACAAAGTGGAGAGGAAATGAGGCTGAGATCCCGCTGGTGACTGCACGTTTACGCTGCCCCAGCACGCTCCCTGAACCGCACCTGGAGGTGAGCCTTGCATAGGTAATTAGAGTGAGATGAAGGTATGAAGGTAAAGCCTCCATAACGAAATTAGTGTCCCTATAAGGGAAGAGAGAAGCCATAACAGCCACCCCCCCATCACCACCACATAAAAACAAGAGAGGGCAACTATCCTCAAACCAGCAAGTGGGGCCTGACTGGCAACCTAACCAGGCTGAAGGTCTCATCTTGACCTTCTCTATTGCTTAAGTCATCGGGTCTATTCCTTACTGTAGCCAGGACAGTCACACAGGATAAACCCACACCTGAAACTGACAGAAATGCCCAGAGAATGAACAACTGCAAATACTACTTCAGCTTCAACCTCTGCATTGTGAAAAACGCAAACTATTGAAGATCAAGTTTAAAAGGAAAATACAGGAAGACAGGGAGGGGAGAAAGGGTTGACAAGAAAGAAAACAGAAAGCAGCCGCACAAAACAAATTTTAAGCTCTTTATCTTGAGCTAAAAGAACAAATCTGGGATTTAAGAAAATCTCTATTATAAAAAGAAGTATTTCTGTGAAAGTATCCTTCACACCCCATGTAACACAGCCGTGAAGGACTGAGCAGGACAGTGGCAGCAGGAGGGGCTGGCATCTGGACTGTAAGCTCTATTTATTCTAGGTCCTCACAAACAGAGGCACAGGGGTAAAATGGACCACAGATGTAAGGGGTGGCATGGTGAAGCAGAGCACACAGTTCTACAGCACTGTGAGAGCATTAGCAGGGCAGTATAAACAACATGGTAAACCTACAAATCTGTTACTTACATCGTTCAAGAACCAAACTGCTGGCCACTTCAGACTCGTGCCTTACAAACTGACGAAACACCTAAAGTACAACAACAAGTAATGCAGTTTTAAAAATTTTTAGTAAAAAAGAATATCAACAGAAGACCTACTCATATTAATTCACCATTTAATCAGTAGTTCCTACAAGTTCCAGGAAAGGACAGCAAAGGAGAATGGAGGATAAAGGAGAATAGAAAGAAACCAGTGCTTTCTAATGAATGTAGTCATAAATCAATCAAGTAAACATACAAAGAAATTATCAAACAAGTATCAGAATATTTAGAATACAATCAGTGTATTAAGTCTCACTTGCAATTGTAGACAATGAGAAATTGGTTAAATGACAACAAAACAGAACACCCCTTGCATTTTTCGTACATCTTTCTCACATCGCAAAAGGCACTGTGGATAAAACTTAGAAGGTCTATAATAAAATTGTTTATCCTGATTGGTTCATCAAAATTCACAAGGATAGGACATCTCAGATGACTGGTCTAGTGTTTCATGAGCAAAAATTATAACACTGATTTCTCAAGGCTGCTGCAAAAGGTCAAAAGCTTCTATGGTGAGCCTGCTCCAGTGGAATATTTCATTCTTTCAGGACAAAAGAAAAACAAAACAAAATAATTTTTTTAAAAAAAAAAGGAAGAAAAGAATAAGTAAAAAAGTTCAAAGGTATGGCTATGAAGTCAGTTACCGAAAAAGGATATTCACAATCAAAAAATAGCATCACTTAATATGCTAAGAGAATTACCTATTAGCTTTGACCCTAAACTATCAACACAATGTTAAATTATCCTACTTTAGAACCAAGGAAAATTAAGCTCAGAGAGTACACCACCTGTGGTATTTTATGACTAGGAATTAAGTGGTAATTTATGACTTAGAACTCAGGGCTGTCTGACACCAAGGTTGTTTTTCCAACTTGCCCTTTGCTGCTATCTTAAAGACAGTCTGTTCTACCATAAAGGTAAGAAGAGTACACATCAGCACACTCAAAGAGTTCAGAGAGCTAGACACATTCGAAGACAGAAATATTTCCCTAGTGGATCTGCCACACAGGAGAGAAAGGGGTTGGCAGGCCAAAGAATTCTCTTCTTAGAAAAAAACAACAGAAAGAAAATAAATTTATTCAGAACACTGCAGGAGGCAGCTGGCTAGCTAGACAGTTAACAGGACTCCCAGCTACTTCAGGCTTCAGGCAGTGGGCCAAGGGTGATGTGCCCGTTTTGAAGTTCTCACCCTGTGAGTGAGCCACTGTGAAGGCAGTTCTCTAGCATATCACTGCTACCACTTAAGAAGGGTCATCTCAACTGGTTGTGCTCAGGCCTTGAGGGCTGGTGTGTACATAATTTCATCATGCAATCTTTCCATGCAAATAAGGGCAGAGACCGGGCTGCAACTCGGAGATGTTGGGTTACCACACTATGATTTCTAGACCTAGCTTTTAAAACATTCCTTGTTGGGGACCTGCTTCCTTCCCTGGTCTTTTAATAATGACCGTCTGACTCCATAGCACTCAACGCCACATCCATTCCTGGAGTGACCTTGACTAATACAGAATCAAACTGCTAATCAGTTCCTACGTCATCATACAGAAAATACTAAGCTGAGAGATCAGAAAAGCCAGAGCTCATTGTGTGCTACAGAATAACAATGTGCCTCATCTTAGGCACACACACCACTCACAACTCAGTAGAAAAGCAGAAATAGGAAAAGGTGCAAACTTTTACTTCATATTTGGTTTCAAGATAATACTTTTCCATTTAAAGAGACTAAAAGCACTTGCAGATTAAAGTAGAGACCTAAGGCTAGATCAAGTAGAGAGTAAGATGGAGATGACAACAGGTCCTTATAAGAATTTGACTTATTAGTCTTCACAAAGATTTTACATTAGAGTTTACAACTTGGTACCCACATGCCACAATGAGGAAGAATGCAAGCCTGTTGAAGACTGGCCACAGCAGAGGACACCCAACTAGATTGCAGAATGGTATTTGTGGCTGGTAGAGGTGGTAGTGGGAAGGAGAAGGGACAGAAGGTCAGAAAAGAGGGCCATATGGAAATATGACAAGAACAGCAAAGCCAGTTATGGAGGTGCATGCCTGAATTACCAGCACTGGGAAAGTAGGGGCAGGTATATGAGATGCTATCTCAAAATAAATGAATAAATAAAAACTTTAAGTAACTAAATGCATATACTGACGTAAGCACAAGTAACAAACATTTATTAAATTAATGGTTCATATATATGTGGATACATTTTAAAATCCTTTTTGATTTAGTAAACATTATGAGCAATACACACACACACACACACACACACAATCCATCCTGAACCTTCCCCACCAAATAAACACATATAAGATGATGGGTAGGCTTAAGACTCTTGCTTATGTATCCGAAAGCAAAAGGAAAATCAGTGGCTACAGGTGATGAAAACACAGCACTAACTAGTGTAGAATAATGCACTAGTGCAGAAAAATGACTACCTGTAACACAGGTCTTCGAAACATGGCTTCAGTTTTTCTTACAATCTAACCTTTAGCCTTTTCCTGGAGAAAAAAAAAAAGAGAAGATAAATCAAACGCTACAGTACTCATCAAGAACACATGTTCGCTAGTCCTAGATTCTAAGCGCATTCGATTGCATGTGCACCTGATTTGCAATCACATCTCTGCACATTTGGTTATTTCCTTTCCTTCTAAAAACAAAAACAGAACAAGACAAAAGAAACTGTGTGGTTTGGGGTCTCAACTAACTGCTCTGTCCAATAACCAGCAGGGGGAAAAAAAGGAAAACCTGTTATTCTCACTTTCAATCCATTGTCTGTTAAAATTTCTTTAAGATACAAGTTCTCTTAGAGAATTTTTTAAATTTGTTCAGTTATTCTAAGTCCCTAAAACTGTCTCTAGCAAAGAGTAAGGGTTCAATAAACACTGCTATTAAAGGACTCAAATACAAAAGTCGTTACAGTAAAAACTCAAGCGTCTCTGCTCCCGTTAGCGCAGAGTATGTCCGCCGCCCACCCCCCACCCGCCCCCCGCCCGTTCCAGCCTCGCCACGGGGAAAAGCTGGTGCCTTTTCCCTCAATTGGCTCTCGCAGACAACACGGGCAGCAGAGGGGACACTCGGACTCCTGCAAGGAACCGCACACCTCCTCCCGACACCCACAAGAGCGCGTGCACTCTGCACACAAACCTCTGCCTCTAGCTGCTTCCTTCCCTCACCTGACACGCAACACCCGGCCGCAACCCTGCCACGGGCTCGCTTCCGGCGCACAGAGCCCGCAGAGCTCCCGATAGGCAAGGGAAAACAGGAAATCGATGGTGTGCGCCATTGAAATACTGCCGACTGATATCGAGGGAAACACGACTCCTCAACTTAGAAGTTCCTGGAACTTCTTGCCAGAGGGAAGTGGGTGGGTCAACAACGCCTCTGGCGTAGGTTTTTTGTTTTTGTTTTTGTTTTTGTTTTCCCCTGAATGATTTCCACCCTCAGGGGTTTAGAATAACTGAACAAATTAAAAAACTTGTATTTTAAAGAAATGTTTAGCAGGCAATGGATTGGAAGTGCGAATAACAGTTTTTCTTTCTTTTTCTGCCGTTTATTGGACAGAGCAGTGCCCTCGCACGGGCTAACCAAACTCTGCTCCTGAACTGTATTCCCAGCCCCGAAGTGAAATGATTTGATGATGTTCCCAGACTGAGACAGGGAGCAAGGTAGGTGAAATAAAACATAGTTCAACCCCTGGAGGGGCTAAAACCGACCCAAGTTTCCTAATGCAGTAAGAAAGACTGGAGAATTAGGACAAAGGGGCTAAAATCGTAAAATTGAAGGGCTGTTAAAAAACTAGGTGGTCTAGATATGTTAATGTGTTAAGTCAAAATAAATTCAAGAAATACGTGAGGAGCAAAATATTTAACATTGTTATTAAATGCAGGTACCGAGGCATAAGGAAGTGGGCCTTTGTATTTGCATGGTCTTGTGTACTTTTCTTTTTTTCTAAAACATTAAAAGTTGATGAAATTTCAAAACATTTTAAAGTAGTATTAAAATTCACAACATTTTTTTACTTTAAAGCAAAGTGTAATTAAGACTTTACTTTTACGTATTAATAGAAAGAAACTGATCCATATTTTCAGAATGTACTCTTTGTATTTTGTGTTTCAACTCCACAACTCTGGCAAGTTACTGTAGATGGAGTGACTTTAAAAAAAAAAAACACAAAAAACAGGGACTCACTGTGTAGCCCTGGCTGTCCTGAAACTCACTGTTTCCAGTCCAAGCTATCCTCTAACTCACAGAGCTCTCCCTGTCTCTGCCTCCCTAGTGCTGCCATTAAAAGCATGTGCCACCACACCCAGCACTGAGTGACAGTCTTAAACAGTTTCAATTAACTTAAGCTTATCAATCTTGCCTTTGGTATTGTAGTCACAGTAAAATTTTTAACATTTTCAGAATTCCACATTGAGACATTTATTTTGATTGCTGAATTTCTTCCACTCCTTTAAATCCTGCATTGTTTACCCTGATCCTGACCTTGTAAAATAACACAGGTATTGATTCCTACAGGTTAAAGAACCCAAGGCAGCTAGATGTGGGGCTCCATAATCTATGCCTAGGTTTGTTGTTGGTTTTTTATCATTGTCCAATATGAGAAGGAAGGGCTCACCAGGTCATTCAAACACACACATTGCCTCCCTAAGTCCATTCTTGCTGTAGTGGTTTGAAAGAAAATGGCCCCCAAAGGGAGTGGCACTATTAGGAACTGTGGCCTTGTTGAAGAAAGTGTGTCACTGTGAGGGTGGGTCTTGAGGTCTCCCAGTGTCTCAGACCACTTTCTATTGCCCATTGATCAAGATGTTCGGAACACTTGGCTACTTCTCCCACACCATGTCTGCCTGCACCCTGCCTTGTCACGCCATGGTAATGATGGACTAAGCCTCTGACAGTATAAGCCACTGCAATGACATGATTTTCTTCTATAAGAGCTGTTGTGGTTATGATCTCTCTTCACAGCAATAGAAACCCCAGCTAAAACAGTTGCCATTTTAAGACATAAGAAAAAATCTGAACTATTTAACATGATTTTCAACTTAATTTTAACTTGTTCTGAAGTCTGGCTCACTAGTGGTGTGTTTATAGATGTTTGCCTCACACACACACACACACACACACACACACACACACACACCATATTTACACCGTTGCAAAGTTGATTTCCTGAAATAAGAAGGTACAGCATTGGAGCCTTGCACTGCTATTTGATAACACACCCCACCTACTACATTACTTCCATGCCTCTCAATGGCTTCCTCTTTAAAATCCTGCTTCTGCTTTAACTAAAATTACCTTTTCCTCCAGAGTGAACCCCCTGCCCCTATTGCAAGCTTTGTTTTAATGGTGCCCGACTTGAACTTTGGGGTATTGGTAATTCTTTTTCCAGGTTACACACTCTTGTATGTGAAGAATGTAGCGAACGTTGTTTAAAGAAAAATGTAGGCATTTCCCTGCAAATTGAAGGCACCCCTAGGCAAACACTTAAAACAATCAATAGCACCTGAATGGGCTGCCCTAGCTGAGCACTGTTTCCACGCAGAAAGAGTCGCCACATTCTCTTTGATGCTTGGCTGGAAAAGGTTGCAGTTCTCCTTCATTTATTGTTTTCCTTTTTTGAAAATTGTATTCTATGTGTAGTTGTACAGTTTCAGGGAGGAACTGTAAGTAAAGCATTTCTCCTGTTAGCGGATTCTTCCCAGTGCAGCATGCATTTCAGCCTTGGTCAGCTGTCAGTATCCTTAGCATCTAAAATGCACCCCCATGCACACTTCAAAGATTCTCTCAACTAGTCACCCCTCTCCCCATTTTGCATATTGTAATATAAATGACCATGAAGGAGCCTCGCCCCCATTGATAAGTTCCTAGAATGTGAAGAACAGTTTACAGGTTACCTTGAACAAACACAAGCTTCACAAAGGCTCAAGTCTCAGGACAGAAGAAAAACATGAATGGAAATATTTCAGGCAAATTCAAATATACTGAAATGTTGAGGAACCTTAAAAAATTAACTAAACTGAAAAAATGGCTCAAATGTTTTGTTAGAGATACAAAAATTTATAATTTGCTCCAATATTATAGGGGAACCTGGAACCCTTTCCATAGAGTGAGAGATGGGGAGTGTGGTGGTTTGAATGAGAATGGCCTCTGTAGACTCATATGGGAATGTTTAGTTGTCAGGGAGTGGAACTGTTTGGGAAGGACTGGAAGGATTGGAGGTGTGGTTTTATTGGAATAGGTACGGTCTTCTTGGGAGAAGTGAAGAACATGTTACTACTGACCTACACTTTCTCTTAATTATAAGAAATTCTAAATTAAAGTTCACATTCTTTGAAACTTTCACATTACAAAGAAGAATGCTTTACCCATGTTTGTCTTTGGACAAGATAAAAGTCTTTATTTAAAAATGTTCTGTTTCTCTAAATGTACACAGAGGGAAAGATTTGGATTAAAATATGTTAAAAGCACAGAAAACAAAGAAGTTCTGGTTAAACAAAACCAAGGGAACCTGGTGATGATATTCAAAAACTCAAAAGTAATAGGAGTCAACCACGGAAGACCAGGACGTGGGGAACAGCCACAGGAGGGCTAGAACACATGGCGAGCAAGTACATCCAACTTCCCTAGACCTCTGCTGATTTTGTTTCAGAAGTCAGTAAGCAGATCAGAAATGTCCACTTTATAGTCTTACTTCTAATTGTTTCATATAATGATAGCATTTTATTGACTAATACAAAATCAGATAAGAGACTGCTTCCATCCAGAAAATATAGTGGCAAACTCTCTGATGAAAGGGTCTGGCAGTTGGAGAAGTAGATACAACGTGGGAGTCACTGCTGAAATACAGACGGCCTTCTCTTGTGAGCTGGTACTTAAAGCCATATTTTATTCCTTTCTATGTGCAGAGAAAGTTCCCTGGATCCGCAGCAAAGAATAAGTTATGGCAGCTTCTTGACTGATAGGCTAAAATAGTGTGTTTCTGTTCCTCTTTCAATTATGGGGCATGTTTCTCATTCTTCACCGGAAGTCCTGAGTAAATGACCCTAGCAATACAACAGTAGGGAAGATGTAAGCCATTGATAAGACACCCTAGAAGTTTGTGGCCTTGGCTATGGATGCTCCACCAGATGGCTTTTGAAATGACCCTAGCAATACAACAGTAGGGAAGATGTAAGCCATTGATAAGACACCCTAGAAGTTTGTGGCCTTGGCTATGGATGCTCCACCAGATGGCTTTTGAAATCTTTGTGCATTCAAGCTGGCTCATTCTTGCATCCGGTATGGTTTTTGAAGGCTTGTGGCCAAAGGCTGGCTGGTGAGAAGTTGGTGGTTATAATTCCCTACAGGTGAATCTCGAGGACTCCTCACTCACTCCTCTCATCAGATGTCATGTGCTCTTCGGGTCTTCGTGGGCCCAGAGATCCCAGGGTCCCCATGGTGGCTGTCTCTCTGAGACCCACCGTAGCCAATGTCTCTCTGAGCAGTCTGGGTTTGCTGAATTTTTTTTAGTTCCCTGTAATCAAAGAAGACAGGCTGGGTAAATTCTTCCCTAGTTTGAGGCAGTATTTATAATCACAGCTAATCTCTTTTTATTTCAGTTTTACAAAATCAAGCCCAAGATATGTGCAGAATAGAAGAATCAGTTTTAATGATTCTTACTATCATTAAAAAGATTGATACATGCCTGGTTCATAAATCACCTTTAAAATTAAAATTATAAGTGAACAACTCTTTAGGCAAAATATAAGAACTGTGAGGGCAACAAACCACAGATCTCATTGAAACACAGTTAATCATTTTTATCTGATATACATATATCAGATGTATACATATATACTATAAATATATAATATATATGTTCAGTGGCTGTTTTCACTCAACGATGACAGGATTGAATCATTACAGGAGAAATCATACGTACTAGAAACCGTGAACTATTTAATCTCTAGTCCTTTATAGAACAAGTTTACTACACTTTGGTCTAGACCAGCAGTTCTCAGCCCATGGGTCGCGATGCCTTCTTTCATAGGGGTCACTTAAGATTGTAGGAAAACACAAATATTTAATTACAATTCATAAAGGTAGCAAAATTACAGTTATGAAGTAGCAATGAAAAAATTCTATGGGTGGGGGTCAACACCACATGAGGAATTGTATTGAAGGTTTGCAAGCATTAGAAAGGTTGAGACTCACTGGTCTAGACAGTTTCAAGGTACCATCTGCCCCATCTCTATGATTTCTATGATCATTTATACTGAAGAATGACAGTCACTTGTACCTCCAACTGAGCCTCATAGAGCATTACACACACCTTCAAGAAATTTTCATGCTTCTGAACATCATACATCATACATGGGTATTTTGTAGTTTATTATCTAAAACAATGAAACTCAAAAAGAGCAACAAGTGTGAAGTGGTTTAGGAGTGACTATTCAAGTTTTCAAGCTAATCTTCCAAGAGGGACTTTGTAGACTTTGTAGAAGGTTGGATTTCTAAGCAAATTTCAAGCAGGGACCATATTTCACTTTCCTCTTTTTGTTCAATAGTGCACACGTGATGCAATAATCAACTAAGAATTCCTTCAAAATTCTACTTAAACGCCATTGCATGACCTCTTCCAGCCACACCCAAATTAATTCCCATTTGTTTGAGGGAATAAATTAATGAACGATTACAGGCCTACATCAACCAAGGTCAGATTGTCTTCTTCGCTCAGAAAAACATATAGTTCTCTAAATATGTTATCATGATTCAATGTCTGCCTTCTGTCCATGCAGCTTGGTACTTTCTAAAGAGGTCTCTACTCACCCAAGATCCTCAAACAAGCCTCTACTTAACTAAGATTATCTTGGGTGTTCACCTAACAGTTCTTTTGATACCCGATGTTCCTCAGAGTCCAAGAACTCCCTTATAACTGGTCTTTCCTTGCAGTTCTTTTTCTTGCTTCCTTTGCATTACCTGGGATTCTCTCAAGTTTCCTGGTCACAGTACTACAGAGACCCACACCATAAAACAGACACTGGAGCTGGAGAGATGGCTCAGAGGTTAAGAGCACTGGCTACACTTCCAAAGGTCCTGAGTTCAATTCCCAGCAACCACATGGTGGCTCACAACCATCTGTAATAAAATATGGTGCCCTCTTCTGGCCTTCAGGAACATATACAGGCAGACCACTGTATACTTAATGCCAGGCGCACACTTTTAATCCTAGCACTCGGGAGGCAGAGGCAGGAGGATCTTTGTGAGTTCAAGGCCAGCCTGGTTCCAGAGCTATAGAGAAACCCTGTCTCAAAAACAAAACAAAACATAGACACTGCCAGGTTTCTTGTGGGCAGAGCGTATGTCTGATGATGTAGAATGTGCATAGACTTGGACCCATAGACATACCCGATCCAGTCAGATCACTGTGAGTTGTTCCCACAGACCCTTTCTTGCTTCCAACAACCAGCGTACCTTTCCAGTATGGCTACCTTGGACTTCTCCAAGTCGAGTTGTTTCTGGAGTTCATCTGTATTTTCTGGGAAGGGCCAAAGAACTTGACTTCTGACCAGAGCTGCTGCAGAAGGTCTCTGCTCTGGATCAGGGTGGATCATGTTCTGAAGATAGATTTGGGAGCATGGAAAGAAACAGAAGTTTTGATAGTGGCAGCATCACCCCATTCAAGCCAACTTCAGTTCAACATCTACTGCTGGGTCTTGTGAAACTGCTTTTCCTCAGTGAAAACTTTGCTTCGCCTTCAGCAGAAGGATCACCCATGTCTAATAACATCATTTGTCTGTACTTAGGACTTGTATTTAATTGTTGTGTTTGAGAGCTAGCTGGTTTGCTGATTTGCTAGTCTAATATTTTAATTATAAAGGAGAAAACTGGAGCTATATCCAAGTTATAGGAAAGGCCAAGACCAAGACTCAGTTCTCCCAACTCAGTTCAGTTTCCTTTCCATTACACTGTGTTCCCTTGTCTCTTAGTGACTCTGAAACATCACTTACCTCTAGGCAGACAGCATCTGTAGCCTAAGATGAATTGAATAGTATGGCATTACCATGTGATTAATAGATCAGCATCTCTCTGTGTGTCACTAATAGTGTCAAAGGATGACAAACACTGGACTTTCCATAACATTCCACTTGGGGTCCAAGTTCAGAGCAAACACTGCCATTCACTCTATAACTGTCCTACAGTTCACTTTATCTGAAACCAGAATAATGCTATCCTCTTCCTGGGGATGTTGTGAGGGTTAAGTCAATTAGCATAAAGTATACAGTATACGTTGCACAGGGCTAACATCTTGGTACCCAGTAAATATGAACTAGATATAAGATTCATTTACATGCATAAGATATAAGTGCATATATACATATATGAATGAATGATTAGGCTATGAACCAAAGAGCAAAAGAAAGGTTTTCCTCTTTCCAGGACAGAAAAATGAAAGTAGAAGGAAGAATCAGTAACTACATTTGAAATTTGCAGGTAAAAAATGTCGCTCTAATGTTTAAGGAAGTAGGTATTTCTAAAGCAATGTTAGGGACCCTAACCAACCTTGTTTTCTAACCCATGATTTTTTGAGGAGGTGACTCTAAATCTTCCTGGTAGTACAAGGTTGTTGGGGTGTGTTATTAGTACTGCTTTGTTTTGTTTTTGTAGCTGTCTTTGTTTCAATATAATATTCCCCTTTATTATCTTTATGCATACTTATGTAGAAAAACAAATATCACAGGTTTTTTAATTGACATCATGCCTTTTCCCCAGTAGCTCAAGTAAGTGGTATTGTCAATTACCAAAACAGTGCTTATAGTTTTAAAGATACTCATGAAGTGATTCTTTTAGCAACTTCTGTTATAACTGAACATTGATATCAGTACAAACCTAATGTTGGAGGGGAAAGGCAAGGTTTGAATTTAGAATGACAATTATCAACTGAATACAAGAGCCACTCTAAGCTTGAGTTTCCTCAGCTGCAGTAAGATGTGCCACTTGCCATTTTATGAGGTTACTAGGAAGAATAAAAAGTAGCTGCCTGAGGGTATTGTAGAAGTTAAGTTTCCTTAAGAAGTTTCAATCTGTCCTGTCTTCTCTGAACTTCCTACTTCCTTCCTCCTGTTCACACATGACCCTAAATTCATATTGACCTAACCCCCCTCCACCACCACTACATTTGTCATCTCGTTTAAAATAAATATGTCTCATCTTCAATTCATCTCATGAGATTTACCTTGAGTAGACCACAGAAGTCATCTGAGAGCTCCTGGGCAACGTATGGAAAGTTCCCCTTGCGAATATGATGCCACCTGTCACCATTACTGGGTAATGACTCTGCTCCTGCAGCCACTGCAATTGTCAACCCCAAGGCAAATATGTCTGCTTTGGGAAGGTGCTGATAATTCTACAAAAACAGAAGACCAGTTAGTCTGCCAAGTAGGTTGAGTCTAAAATGTGACTGGCAGAGGTCTAATTACATGTAAGCTCGCAATACTATGGCACAGTTATATGTACTGAAGTTGTTGGTTTATAACTAAGAAGCTAAAGGGAACATAAACAAACCTTAGTAATATTGCTGTGCCCTGAAAGCCTAGAGTAGAATCTCAGCATCATTTTGTTCTGTCAGAGTCACTGAGGCTTAATTTATTGATGATAATAATGATGATAACTGATACAAGAAAATGTTTTTTCCCCCGAGTATTACCCTGAAGGAAGTTATAGTCTTGCTGGGTCAGACTTAACAGGAATTCTAGAAGATGGATAACGACTGACAGCCATTTTAGTGATCAGAGCTGATGGGTTATCAGGACAGTAACAATATGATAAAAACAATATGACCATAAAGGTAGGGTTTCCTTTCTCCTATGCAACCCACTAGACTAAAAATTCTAGAAATACTAGAAATAGTGAGGGACCTTTAGAAGGAACTGTGCAGCTATTGATTCATTGTTGATGAGATAGCATTCCTGTGCTTTGGAGGAAGTTCTTTACTGCATTTGGTCTCTATTCTGGATGGAAAAGAGACTATTAAGTTGGAATTACAAATATATATACTCTTCATTTGGGACATCATGAGCCTTCATCTGAGAGTCAAAAAGTTGAAATGAATTATAAGATTCATTGCACATCTGTAGACCCAGCTATCGGGAAAGCTAAGGCCAGATGGCCACAAGTTTGCAGCAACCATATGGACAACATAGCAAGGTTCCATGTCAAAAAATTAAAAAGTAGAAAAGAAAAGAATTTCCACTCCCATTTTCCTAATTTATACCTCTTGCAAGATCTCCTTAGCAAGGAAGCGAATATCTCCTTCTTCCACTTTCGGTTTGCTGATTGATGTCGCATGGCCCAGGTCACCTTTTAAAAACAGAAAGAGGGTGTTTTAAAGAACATGGCTTTCTTGGAGATGGAGTAAATGTAGCCATCAGCTTATTTATAAAGTACTATGCTGACAGGATAGAATCAGACTCACCAATTTTATACATCACACTGGCAAAGAGAAACCAGTTAGCTTCACATTCAGTCTCTTCTGGACCTACTTGAGAGTCACTCTGCGACTTAGTACAAATGAAGATGTTACCTGAAAAAAGCAGAGTAGAGTAAGTAATGATTTCTGAACCCTTACCCGACAGAGCCTTTCAAGGCCATGACCTCGCAGCTTCCCTCCTCTGGTGTGGTTATAGAGTGATTATTCATCTTTGAACATTAATTTTTTTCTATGTAGTGTGTGTGTGTGTGTTTCTCTGTCTTTCTATCTCTGTCTCACTGTATAGCTCTGGCTAGCCTGGAACTCATTATGTAGATCAGGCTGGACTTGGAAACAGATCAGTTTACATCTACCTCCTGAGTACACATGTAATCTCTTTCATCATATCAGAACAGTCAGTAATGGATAACACCTCTCTAAGATGAACTGACTCGTATACTCCCCGTCTTCATGGTTATATGCTGTTTCAAAATAAACAAAACCCACAAAATAATAACTTCTTAGGTGTCACGCTGAAAAGTGACAAACACATTCATTCTGTTCACTTTGATCAGGGCTGACTTAGAGACAATACAGTACTAGTTACAAACACAATCAGAATGTAGCTGACACACTGTCGATTAAACATATAGCTTTATATTTTGATCTATATGAGAAAGTGTCTTTTCCCCTTGGGTCCCTTGACTCAAGGAGAAAATGGTTGAAGATAGTTGACTGCGTTTGTTACAGGAAGCGAATAGAAGAAAGTAATTCTTCTAGATACAACACTGTCTTTGAGGTAGAAGGTCCACATTTTCACAATAGTGCATAAAAGACAAAATATGGAAGGAATACGGACAGAAAAAAAAGATACTAACTGGGTTTGATGTCCAGGTGCACCATGCCAAAACTGTGGATGTACTTAAGTCCCAAGGAAACCTGTAGAAGGATGTCTTTGAGTTTGGCCTCGTGGAAGTGGCTACCAGACTTGGCATTTTCAGATATCACAGCTTGCAAGCTCCCACCTGGGCAGGAATTGTGGTGAACCGGGCAGATGAAGAAAACAGATGTGAGTCTCACAAATGGAAATGACATAGAAAATGATCATGAGAGATTTGAACAATCCCAGTTCCTAGTCAGTGTAAAGCTCCCCACAACAGAGCCAGAGATGTTAGGATTTCAGGACTTTGAAAGAAGAAAATGAGATTCTAGTTTCTCACTATGTGGCCAGATATATAATATGTAGCTCCCTCTGTCAGGTATGATACAACTAACATTTTAAGACATGTACCTAATTGTTAACCATAGGATGAGCAAGCCAACTTGGGTAGTTACTATTGGTGTTTATAATCAGCCCCATGTCAATGTCAGACTAGTCATTATAGAGCATTAGTAATTTTACTGTGACCCCTATTCCATGAATAGGGGTCACAGTAAGATTACTTCATAAAATTGAAGTTTAGTGGTTGTCACTCAAAATTTAAAAACTCCATATATGCCCGAATTCTGTTCGAGCCCCAGTGCTTGTATGTTGTCTGTAGACTATCTTGACTTATCTTTGTCATCAATAAAATATAAGTCCTGAGCTCTTGTCACCCCTGGACTTGGAACTCACCCTAAGGTGTTAGGATGTCTCTGAACTCTTTGTTTAATGAATTAGAGTTCATGGACAAGGTCTTCAAATTCGAGTCCTGGTGCCTACCAGCAGGCACAAAGCCTACAGCCCTATCTAAAAGTAGGATCTAAAGGAATAGCATTAAGGAATCTGTACTTAAAAGTATTCCATGTAAACATTAAAGGTCAATTTGTCATGCTAAAATAAGTACATTCAGTAAGAAAAATCCACCCTTTTCAGCACATACAAAGAGATGATAAAAGGTTATTTCTCTAGGGGCTGGAGAATTGGCTCAGTGGTTAAGAGCACTGGCTGCTCTTCCAGAGGTCCTGAGTTCGATTCCCAGCAACCACATGTTGGCTCACAACCATCTGTAATGAGATCTGGCGCCCTCTTCTGGCCAGCAATAGACAGACAGCCAGAACACTGTATACATAATAAATCTTTTTTTTAAAAAAGGTTATTTCTCTAGGAATCTTAGAAGGATTTATATAAGGAAGACAAATATTTTCAGTTTTGCTAAAAGTGAAGTTACTGTGAAACTGAATTTGTAGGTGAGGTTAGTACATGTCAACAAGGAGGGGCTGCATCCAGGAGACTTGTACTGGCCGCAGCCAGCCTGGGCATTCCTAAGTGGCAAGAACCACATCTCGCTCACACTCCTCTTCCTGAGACCGGAGTATAATGCACGTTTTTCTGAATTAGATGTTTACCCTGGCAATAGAGAAAGCAGGTAAATTAAGGACCTCTGTCAGAACACTGTCCAAGAATGGAGTCCCGTGAGAACTCTAAGCAATTGGGAGAAAACTCCAAGAAAACAAGAGTCTCATGACCTAAGTTTCTTCAAAACACAGAACTGTTCTTGGAATGTGTTTCCCAGTGAGTTCACTTCGGCTGCTATTACGCATGTGCCTTGTGGAAAAACGTGTTTCTGCCATGTGTGGCTTGTAATTGTAAATCAAAAGCACTTTACCCCTTGGCAGAAGGAACATCTTTAAAAGGTATGTGTTTTTCTCTCTGCTAGCAGGGCCTAAATGTATCACAACAAATAAAGAGCATATAACTTCTAACAAGGAAATGTTAAAAAGCCGGTTAACAATCATTCAGACCTACATATCCTCACAGTATCTTTTTATAGTGCCGTTGATAATACTGATAATGTTCTGCTGACAGGGTTGTTCCTTGTTTGTTCAGTGGGAAAATACAATCATTTATGACATTCTTAGGTGGATGCTGACCCTGATGTGTCATCTTATTCTAACAAATAGACCAAGAGTTGGCTTTATGGGATTTCAATGGCAGAAGATGTCACATACACAAATATTGTCATTACAGAGAGATAAATAGTCTAACCCAAAATCAGTTGAAATTTCAGGTGCTCTTGAATCTATTAGAGAACTTTCAGTTGTCTAGGCTCATCCAGGGGTGACTTTCAAGGCATCTCCACAAGGGTAAAAAAGAAGGAGAGGCCATCTGATTGGTTCAAGCTTAAGAGGGAAAACTGTGACAGTGGGTCTGTAATAAGTCATCTAATATATATTAACCACTTACGCTATCATCTAATTAAAATAACAACTGTACAGCCGGGCTGTGGTGGCACAGGCCTTTGAGCAATCAGGAGGCAGAGGCAGGTGGATCTCTGTGAGTTTGAGACCAGCCTGGTCTACAAGAGCTAGTTCCAGGACAGGCTCCAAGGCTACACAGAGAAACCCTGTCTCAAAAAAAACAAAACAAAAACAAAATCACGACTGTATGTGCCCAAGTCTGACTTCTTTGACAGGCTAGGAGATGAGCAATGGGAAGGCATGGGATGAGGAGAAAGGAAAAGTAGGGGGTGGAGCCTTGAAGGAGGAGAAATGAGGTCTTGGAAAGGTTCCACCTATAGAATTACAAATTGCAAAATCAGTTAAACATCACTGAATGAGTACTCTGTGAAGGTAGTGGGGTCAGTGTGAAGAACCTATTCCCTGCAACCTGTAACCTACCACTTCTAACCTGAAAGCCACTGGCTGGTTTTTAAAGTCCTAGATAGTACTGCTACCTTTTGTCTTGCTGATATTATTTCCTGCCACAGAGATCACCCATATTGGGTTTCCTACTGTCTGTTAGGTCAGACCCACTCTCAGTCCTTTGCCTTTAGCCTGCCTGATGTTCCAACAACTGGATACCTTCCCTCTGATTTCCTAAACTCGTTCTTCTGAAAGGTATGACTCAAGTCTTGCCTCCTTTATGAAATCGGGAGCTGCTCTATTTTTATTATGCATCAGGTATTGACTCTCTGGTAATATTTCGCATGTGCTATTGTTAATTCCCAAATGACTTCTGTAATAAATATTACCATCCATTTATGCACATTTTGAATGGCATCCCAGTAATTAATTATACAGGCAGCGAGCATCAGAGTTGGGCTGTAAACATAGGCCCCTTCCAGTACCCTGTCATATTTCTCTGACTGCTTTACACATGACTGTACCAGACGGCTTTGTTCCAGATTGTCTGTTACATAGTTCTTCTAACAGAATGAGTGGAGCAAAGCACCTGGAAGGATTTATCCATCTCAATCTCGAGTATTTCTCTAGAGTTTAACTGAGTGTCAGACTTAGGCAAGGCATTCAAATGCCAAAATGAAGTAAAAGATTATTGTAATAGAAGCAACCTCCCCCATCTCGAGATTTCTGGAACTTTTTCATTGACCCTACTTCATATTAACATTTTACTCTGTTAATTAATCTTTCTTATTTCATACTCTGTGCTAATAGCAAAAAATCATGGAAATCAAACCAGTTTTCCTTCTAGAAAAAGGGGAGGAGAAAAAAGCAGGAAGCTTTAGGTTTTAATATGAGGGAGTTGGGAAGAAGGTGATTAAGAAAAGTCTTAATCAGAAGCATAAAGAAAGGTTGCACCTCCCCAAAGACGATTAGAACAAAAGAAGGATGTAGCTGTGAATTTAGAAATGGGGGGGGGGGCTGCAAAGACCACAGCTTAAGGCTAGAGCATCTTTTCTATAAGGAGATGATTAAAGAAATGCCAGGTTGTTGTGTGCCTTGGCC
>JAQHUG010000391.1:735024-790822 GCA_028555095.1 Dicrostonyx torquatus | reverse complement strand
AGAGAGAGAGAGAGAGAGAGAGAGAGAGAGAGAGAGAGAGAGAGAGAGATTACTCACTACACAGTAGCACCACCACTTTCATCCAAATTATCTCTCTTCCTGCTGGCTTCACCGAGTGGGGAAGGGAGCATTAGGTGTTCTACAGAGCTCTGACAGTTAGCTCTTTGTTTATGTTGCTGAGTATGTATGTTTCTATTACATAGAACGAAGTATCAAAGAAAACTGGTAAAGCGATATCCCCAAGTTATCAAACCCAGAAGAGCAATGAAATGGCTCAGCAGGTTAAGGCACTTGCCATCAAGCCTGATGACCTGAGTTCAAGCCCCAGCACTGATTCCCTAAGTTATCCTCTGACCTCCAGTCATGTGCTGGGGCATGGGCATTTCCTCCAACACACATGCACGCACACATACACACACACACGCACACACACACACACACACACACACGAACACAATAAAGGATAGGGAAGGAGAGAGAGAAAATGTAACAAAAATAATTATGCCCCCAAGTAACACACATAATCCTTATTTAGGTGGCTTCTACTATCCTGAGGCATTTGGAGGAATAGGGTACTTTGACTTCCATTTATTAGCATCTCTGAAAGCAGCACTATCTTTTGCCCTCTTCATTCAGTTTTCCATCACCTACAGAGAAGTTCAAACAATTGCCCTGTAGCTCTCATCACCAATATCACCAGGTATCACAAGCCAAATTCAATGCTGCAATATACAGTTTGAAATATGAATGCCCTCCCAGTCACTAGCCTCATATTAACCAAAGGAAGTCCATCGAATTCCGTCCCTACCAACTCAGCTGTCTACTGTAAGTCAGATCTATTGCTTGTTCTGCAAGATTCCTACCAAAAAGCTCCCTTCAGTACATGTCAGAATGGAAAGATGCCCAGGTTTCTGTGGCCAACACTGACCTGCAGGGAAGAGGGACACATACACAATACTTTGGTTTCATTCAAATAGAGAGCTCTTGTTCCTAACCTTATTCTAGCACTTGCCCAAAGGAGTTCTCAGAAACTATACTTACTCGTAGCCTCCGATTTTCCTCTTGTCATCTGACTGAAAGACTGATTTTCTATAGGACTCTGGAGTGAATGGATTGATATTAATCAGAGACAAAGAGGTCTTCTCATCCATGAAGGGAGAAAGTGCGAGTCTCGGACGTTTAGCACTTTGGGCAGAGAGTTTTCCTTTCGAAGTCATCTCAGGTGGATTCAGTGGCTTCTGAGGATGACAAAAGACAAATCAGAATTGGGATTTTAACAGTAAAAGAAAATTAGTGGTAGATCCTGGATTAGACACTGACGGGTACAGAGATAAATTGTAGCTCTTGATGAATACACGGTTTGTTAATCAGTTCATCAGTTTACTTCTAAGTAAAAAGGAGAGTTCTTAAATTCACTTAAAAATACCACATAAAATTATAAGAACCCCATGAAATGAAATAAAGAGGTTAAAAAATAATCCACATGTATACACTGCTAAATATATAAATACAACCTGCTTGATCCTATAATGTTACTAGTATGTATATGATTTCAGGTTTGCTCACTTGGTATTCCCTAGAGAACACCACTTTTTCTACTCTCAGAATCTCTTAGTTGCCTGTATGTCTTTGTCTAAGGTAAGGTAAAAGAAGCCAGAGGCCATGAATTTGAGAAAGACAGAGAGCATGCAGGGGGAGAATGGTATGGGGATATGGAGAGGAAAGGGAAAGAGGAAATAATGTAACATAATAATTTTTAAATGAAAGAAAAATGATTATAAAAATCAAAGGAAAAGGTCTGTATCTATTAAAAGAATGGTATCAGGAAGAATGGCAGCATTAACACTGTGCATTGCCTAAGCTTAGGAGAAATGAAAGAACAGAAGAGTTATAAAGATTTTAAACTAAATACACCCTAGCCAGCAGCAATTTACAGAGGTATAATTTAATATAAACGACCATGTATGTATATATATAGAGAGAGTATATATTCTAGAGAAGTTTAGTGGTGATAGTTCAAGGTATTAGTTCTAAGAATGAGTAACTATACCAGGAAATAGAAGATAACCACTTCAAATATTCAAGCAGATGATAAAGGCATCTAGACAATGTTTTACACTTATGCTGAGTGGATTGTTATTAAACAGCAGCTCTAAAAATTATATATAATCTAAAATAATCTCTTAAGATTTTAGGGCTTTCACCCTGACACTGTTGGAGCCCCAAGACCCAGGATAGACCAAAGACCTAGGATTGAACCAAACATGACTAGCAAAAAAGTGAGAGACAGAGATAGAAAGAGAGAGAGAGAGAGAGAGAGAGAGAGAGAGAGAGAGAGAGAGAGAGAGAGAGAGAGAGAAGAGAAAACAGAAAGAAAGAAAGAAAGAAAGAAAGAAAGAAAGAAAGAAAGAAAGAAAGAAAGGAAAAGAAAGAAGGAAGGAAGGAAGGAAGGAAGGAAGGAAGGAAAAGGATATTCTGCTATACTCATAGATTGGTGTCTAGTCCAGTTTTCATCAGAGAGGCTTCATCCAGCAACTGATAAAAACAGATGCAGAGACCTACAGTCAAACATTCAGTGGAACTCAAGGAATCCTGCAGCTGAGTGGGAGGAACAATTTTAGGAGCCAGAGGGGTCAAAACCCATAGAATTGACGACCTGGGCTCATAGGGGCTCAGAGAGACTGAAATGACAACCAAGGAGCCTGCATGGGACTGACCTAGGCCCTCTACATATATGTTACCGTGTATAGCATGGTCTTCTTGTGGGATTCCTAACAGTGGAAACAGGAGCTGTCTTTAACTCTTTTACCAGCTTTTGGGACCTTATTCCTCATACTGGGTTGCCTTGTCCAGCCTTAATATTAGGGGAAATGCAAGGTTATTGCAACTTGATATGCTGTGTATGTTTGATATTCATGAGATGCCTGCTCTTTTCTGAATCGAAATGGAGGAGGAGAGGAGTGAGGGGGGTCAGAGTCGGGGAAGAGACTGGGAGGAGAGAAGGGAGGAAAACATTGGAATGTAAAATAATAACAATAAAAATCACTAAAATGATTTCAGGGCTTTGATATGGCTATAAACAGCTACCAATAAATAGAAGAATGAAGACTTGCCAATCCAGCTGAACCTAGGCTTAACCTGAATTTGACCAGTTTGCCAAGTTCAAAGACAAAGGATCCTGAAAGAACAGGAAGTTTTAGATCTACGCATCCAGATCTAGGGATCTATCCATGCTGTATTTCTGCAAGCACACAATAGTATACATGTGGTCAAGATAGAACTCTGCAGTATATACTTGTACTTGGGAGCTTCTATCAAAGAATCCTACCATTTTGATTCTTTGACTTCAGTGTAACATCAGAAGCCAAACTACCTCTGATTTGTTAAATGTGAGCTTTCAAAGACGGTTAGACTTAATACATACTCAATAAATAATTGACATAAGCAGAAATGAAAGATGTTATGGAACATACAACTTAGCATAATTTTGTAGATGAAAATAGACCATTGTCATAGTCAAGGATTTTTTATAACTGTCTTAAATGTATCTTAGAGTTCACAAAGTGAATAATCTTGTGACTCTGTTCAAAACCCACACTGAAAATGTCATTGTTTTTTAGTGAGTTTATCATAAAAAGGGACTATAGTTTCAAAATAAGTAAAACTATAGTACATAATGTTATGTCCCCATTATCAGTGTAATCTTGGAAATAACTCAGAATTATACTAGGCCATTCCCCCAAGGAATGTTAGTTTTAATAATGCCAAATAAAATGCATCTTTCACATATGAAATGCAGGGTATCCAAATCTGCAATGCTGCCCATAATTCTTCTGCCATATTTTAAGGAAAATAAAAAGAGTCTATGAAATTTTCAGATAACAACAAATAAAAAAAATCATACCATGGCAGATGACACTAGAATTTCTAGTTTGGAAATATGAAAGCCAATAGAATTTGTGATCTCCAATAAAGAGAAAGATATTAATATCCATTATTAAATAAAGCTTTGCCTGGAAGTTGAGCAGATTGCAAAGCAGATAGAGAGGGTTTGTGCACTCCAGAGATTGTGGATAGATGTCCAGTGACAACACTGGCCAATTAAGGGAGATGTGAGGGACAGCTGCTTGACTTCTGAAGATCATGGTGAGAAGGCAACCTCCTGTCAAGACAGCATTAGAGTGTTTGCAAGTTGCTAATTCAGAGGCCGACCAAGCCTCTGAGTCTTGACTCTATGATGTTGCAATGTAATCACCATCAGATAATGTTTAATGTAATCAGCTGCGCCAACCTTACTAATACACTTTCTTCAGTGGTTTTCAGTGGTTCTGCTAAGAATCCCTTATGGAGAAGGAAATCACACAATTTCTGCCCGCACCTCTTAGGAAAAGCAGAAATTTGCCTACCCTGCTTTCCTGTGCTTCAGCAGCAGTGTCTCCAGAAAGCACCACTGGTTGGTACCCTGCTCTGTTTTCATCCTGGTCAAATGTACTGTAGTGAAGTGGGTATTTTCCCTATTGTATTTCCGCCTACCCTTCCAGGCTCTATTCTGTACCTGTTCTTCATCTTGGCATGGTCCAAATTGGTAGCACCTGTCTTCTCATAGTAGCACTCAGACATGTGACCTGACCCCCAACCATGGCTTCCCTGGTCTCCTAAATGCCACATATAGCCAAATAGGGATCTCGGGCTTCAGTTGTTTTCCATGTCCCACTTAGCCAATTATTTATTCCACTTATCCCCCACAAACGTGTATATCCTCAGTGTCTCCCATCTTGATCCCAGGCTCTACCTATTTAATCAAGCAAGAAGCCTCATCATTATCTTCCATTCCTCTTTTCTGTGCAACACCCCACCAATTTATCGCTAGTTCCTGAACTTCTCTCAACTTGAGCCCCGTTCACTCCTGTCCTAATTCTGGCCTTTTTCTGCTCTCAACGGAATCCATTGTGAATTGATCCCTGTGTCAAGACTTTCTCTGGTCTAGACTACTTTGTGGATTAGAATACCCCTACCCAAAGCCATTGCATGGTTAATTCAACATTTTTAGGATAGACTGTTCATCTCTCTTCTGCCTCCCCATCTCACCTCATTCCCCGCCTCTCTCACACACAGAGACTACTGTCCCACTGAATAGCAAATGATTTTCCTTCCCCTCGGATATTCAGTGGATGCTTGAGGGTTTCCTTTCCCATCTTTACTTGGCTAACTCAAGTTCATTATCCAAGTCTGTTCTTAGACAGTACTTCCTTTAGAAAACTGCCCTCACTGTTTTGAACCTTAATTCCAAATTTCTGTTCCTCAAACTCTGCCATTCTTCTACATCACATTTTCTGGGTGTTTATTATTTCTTCGGGTTGCTTATAGGGGCACTTGTTAAAGAAAGTAAATGGTGTCTTCTAGCAGAGGGTCTGCTAACACAGAGCACATTGCGGGGGATGTAATGAAGGAAATATGTATGCTCATCCCACTGTCCTGCCTGCATATTCCCAAAGCCCATTCCCCTCATCTGTTGAAACAACACCAACTGTCAGTGCTATTCCCTTGCTCCCTTCACCTTTTTTTCTTTCCTAATCATCCTACTGAGAGTCATTCTTCACAGAGAACTCAAAATACCACTCCGCTCATCTCCTGATGAACTGTAAGCTGGTTGAAAATAGAGATTGTGTCCTGTGTTTATTACCCACAGTGGGTTCTCAAGAAGAAGACAATAGATAATCAGCTGGTCAGTACTGGAACACTGAAACACCTTCTGATGGACAGCAGAACAGATTTGATTGTCTATAGTTCAACGGGAAGCCTAATATTTCCTGGTAGACACACTCTAGCCCTCAGCAGGCACCACAGAGGCCCGCTGGCAGTGACTGTGCTGCGAGCAGAATCACACAGGTTATAATGAGCTTAAGTACCTCCAGCTGAGCTGGCAGGGAGCCGAGCTAATATTCAGCCTCGGGAACCACACCATGGCATCAGAATCTCCTAGATGTAACCATCCCCAAGCCCTGGCTTCAATAAATGAGCAATGTAATGTAGTGTAAATCAAAGAATATGTGCTCTATAAGCAACCATTGCTTACTTGCTGCCACTTTCAATTCTCAAACAAGTTCTGCTTTCCCCAAGTATAGTAGAGGTGCCAGCACTGCACTAGGCCCAAACCAGAGGGGACTCTGTCCTGAGAAGAGCAACAGCAGCAGACATGAGTGTGTGCAGATGGTTAACATGACCATCTCTGTACTAGACAACATTGGTAAGCAATTACCCAGAAATACAGCCAGCTGGCATAATGGGAAGGAAAATAGACCAAAATGAAAAATGAAGTATTCAGTCTTATTTCTGACAGCAGCTGAAGTAAGACAGCTCATCTCTTAGAAACTGGGTTTCTTATGTGCAAAGTACACAGAATGGCTGTGGACCTCCACATCTCTTCCAGTTCCACTATTTGTTAACTAAGATCTTTTCAGCTAAGATCTTTGTGTAGCCAATACCAAATAGTTACTGACTGAGGGAAACAAGCAGCTAGACATTTCATTCTGTTTCCTTGTAACTTTAAACTTGCCTCCATTTCCATTAAGAAACAGGCAATCGAAGATACATCAGTTTTTAAGGCAGGCTCACTGCATATATGTAAACGGCCAAACCCTCTTCTCCCATCCGTTGACCCATAGGAGAACAGATCTCCGAGACCTGGTCCCCCCCTCTCCATGGCTTACTCACTTTGGACGTGGAGAAGTTGTCAGCCACTGGCATCTTGCTCTTCCTGGGTGCTCTTGGCGTCTCTGGACATTTGGGAACCCACGGAGAAGGACCTGGTCTTTCCATGTCTCTGCTCTGAGAAGGATAACGTTCATCTCTTGGGGGAGACTTGGGATCCTCCATCTCCTCATCCTTATCCCTCTTAGACGCTGGGCTCTGGGGGTCTCCGGTGCCTTGTGCCGCCATCTGACCTCCACTCTCAAAATCTTCACAGATGAGTTTAGTTCCTTATTCAGTCTCTGGTCAACCCCTCTGTCAGCTATCTCAGTGAAGAGCCTTACAGTGCAGGCAAGGAGGTCTCTGGGAAGGGAACATAGCTTTAGGCTGCCCTTCCCTCTACCCACCAACAGCTGAGAGACACACTGCACATGCTCTCCCTTAAGTACCACACTCCTAAGGCCTCAGCATATCCTTATTTCCATTCTGATTAAAGAACTCTCCAGCAACTACCCAGTCAATTGCATCCAATCCCCTAAGAACTCTCCTGATATCCCGCAGAGTCTCCCAGTGGCCAATTGCTATGAAATACTAATAAGATGGTTTGACATCCTTTAATTTATGGAAAACGTCCATTAGTCAATTGGGGAGCAAGTTCATTATCAGAAGGAAATTATTTCTACTCTTCACATCTGCCATGCATCAGGACCAGTCTCTACTGCTTTCACGCTACACCCATCTCCCAGCTAGCAGCAGCAGGCCATTAGGACTCAGCATCGCTTACATATCTTGATGATCCTTGCACAACCTGTAGCATGTCTTGCCTGATGCTCATATCCTACATGGGGTCATCCCTTATGCCTTTGCCAGATACACTTCTCCTGATTCAAATATCATCCCTCCCTACCAACTCGAGCAATTAAAGCTATCAGGAGATTGAACAAATTTTTGAGTTGACAAGTTTTAAAAAGAATAGCAGTGCCTGGAAGTGAATAGTAATAATAATTTTAAAATACAATTACTTTGAGCCAAAATTTACCATATTTTATAGAATGCCTTTTTATAGATATATTCAATTATTTATTTTCTTTCTCAGAAGACTCTTTGGTGGAAAAATAATGATCCCACAATATTCGTCAGTGAAATTACCCCCAAAGGAAATGAAACAGCATCTCAAAGGGCTTTCCACATCCCCATGTTCTCTGCAGCACTAGCCACAACTAGGATGTGAAACAGTTCATGCCATCTGCAAATGGATGGATTTTCCAAACCGTGGCACATATATCTAATGGAATACTATCTGGCTACAAACAAAAGCAATCCTACCATTCTGGTAGAATGGGTGAACCCAGAGGACACTGTGCTATTAAATTAGTACAGCACAAATGCTGTATGAGCTCACTGATCTGTGGAGTCTAGAAAAAGTAGATTCTTGGAAGCAGAAAGTAGAACAATGTTTTCCAGAGATTGGGAACAACCAGTTTAGTTATAAGGTAAACAAGTTCTGGGGGGTCTAATTCCATAGAGGAGGGACATGTTAATTTGATTATAATAATCATTACGCAGTGTGTACACAAAATTATGAAATGAAAGATGGGGGAAAAGGAAGCCTCACTGATACTACAGGTGAAGTCTATGTGAAAGGCTGTCAGTTAAAAATGGAAAACGATGGAACCTTTAAAGTGGCTCTGAAGGGGCCTAATATGAAGAGAGCAATAGAGAGGACAAAGAGATTGAAAGACCAAGGTAGCTTAAAGAGTTTGAAACAAATTGTACTTCCCCCTCACCCGAGTCTTCGATTTACAACTGCTTCCCATTCCTCTCTCTCCGCTGGTCCCTTCACAAGCTGCTCCTCTCCCACTCCCTTCCCCAAAGAAGTTCTAACAAGAACTCACAGAGAGGGCAGCCTAAATGCAAACTGGGGAATGAGAACGCATCCTCAGCTGAAGGCTTCCTCATGAGCCAGGGCTTTGGCAGGTGGCCCACTGATGAGGTTTTCTTGGTCTTCCCCACCCCCTCCCACCCTCACACACTTTCAGGTTCTTGAATAGGCAGCAAAATAATCCTCTTAACATGTGGAAACTCAGTGCCCACCTTTGTCAGAGGTTCAGCATCCCATAGTGACAATAAAAAGCCATCCAAGGGAAAGGATGGTACAGGTTGCCAGCAAAAATTTACCATCAACAGAAACTCTGAGCCTGGGAGTAAGGCTCTTGATAACAAGCCAATGCGTAAGGTGATAAGATTCTTCTCCCACAGCCTCTATGTCGGTCCGTTCTCCCTTCTTCACGTCACATAACTTGCCACTTCTTCTCCAGGCCAGCTGGTTGTTGGCTTTGCTCCCAGTAGAGACTGACATAAAATACTGAGTGTGTCTTGGACCTGCAGGTGGGGCATAGCAGCTGGTCGGGTGGGCGTTTCCCAGGTAGATCAGATGATCAGTGTTTACCACTGTGCCCCGCCTTTCCTCTCTCCCTGTTAGACTTCTCAACTACAAATATAATAAGCCATTTATGACTATACTGCTTGTCTGGGGAGGAACTGTGTTTAGCTCTTGTGTTGCCAATGGCTATTCTGTAAGAATCTAGCACCAGCCACACTCTTTTCCACCAATTGTTTGTTAGATGATGTTCTGGGGTGGGAAATCAATGAGAACTGAGCAGCTGCTGGTTCTGATGACCCAGTCTTGCCTCTGGCCTGGAACCTCACCTCTTTTGCTGTCATGTTATACTCGGTTCTCCATTCCTAGCCTCTTCACACGATGGAAAATTCCAGCTCGGCTTCAGGGCATCCATCCCAGACACCCCATAATAACTAGGGTGATCTATTAACAGAGGCCCCACATTATCTGTATCAGTGGGAGCAAAAGGAGTTCCTTCCCTTAATTCCTGGCTCACAGTAGGTGTTCCATCAATTGTTTTTTTGATGGATTTGGGGAAATAATAGATCTTAGTTTCATTTAAAATAGTCAAATATTTCACTTTTTAAAAAATACTGTAACAGAAATTGCTGCTTAGATAAAACCAAAGGTCACAAAAGTGATGTGTATGAAGGAATCTAACCTTGTGTGTCAGGCTGCATTCAGAACCCCAAACCCCCTATCTAGGGGATTTTTTTTTCTCTTGTAAACACACCACCAAATGATAAGGAGAATCCACTCTGGGTCTGGGGCCTTAGCAAAAGCAGAAGCTAGATCTGCCTGCTAAAACTGATCCTGCAAGGCATAGAACCTGTGTCCACCTAGATGGAAGTATGAAAGTGTAGCCTCTAAGGTGACACATTAGAGAGCGGTTCTCAACCTCCCTAATGCTGCTCTTCAACAGTACCTTATGTCGTGGTCACCCTCAGCCAGAAAACTATTTTTGTTACTACTTCATATCTGTGAACTTTGCTATTATGTTGAATTGTAATGGAAATATCTGCTATGCAGGATGGTCTTAGGCAACCACTATGAAAGGGTCTTTAGCCCCCAAAGAGGTCTTGACCCACAGGTTGAGAACCACTGCATTAGAAGATGAGATTATGTCACTCCAAGGAAGGTCATATAGGCTGATGACTCCTCAGTGTGGAGAAAAAATGTAAAAACAAACCTCAACAGGCTGCCACATTATTTCAAAATGAAGTAAGCCTGTCACTAAGCTAACCCCAGTTGTGATGTTAGATTGTTCTATATTTGGTGGGACTGCCCCCACCAGAAAGCACTGGAACATTGACTTCCCAGTAATACTTTTGCTTACATTTTTCTTCTTTTAGATTCATTTTTATTTTGTATGTATGAATGTTTTGCCTGCATACACACACACACACACACACACACACACACACACACAGTCTACATTCAGATGTGTTGTGCCCAGAAGAGGGTGTGAGATCCCATGGAACTGGAGTTACAGATGGTTGTCAGTCACCATGTGGGAGCTGGGAAACAAACCTGGGTCCACTGAAAGAGCAATAAATGTGATCACCAAGTCTCTACCCTGTTTGAATTTTTTTTATGAAAATGATAAACATCTCCACATCAGGGAAGACAATATTATATTTTTATAACTGTATTATAACCTGGCTCCAAGCTTTAAAACAGCTTTATAACTCAGTCCCCCTTGTAGCATCAAGTCTTTTGAGGGTGTGTGCTAGGGCATTTAAAAGAAAATCAATGATTTCATGTCATTTCACCCATTAATACTTTGGCGCCCGTAATAAAAATCTCCAGGCTAATCTATCATTTTGCAATCTACAGAACTAGTGAACACATTAAGCAGACACTAATGCATGGCTTCTCTTGCCCCAGTTTCCCCCTTAGCTAGAATGAGAAGCTATTCATTAAAATAACTGTTGGGGTAGAGGCAGAGTGAGCATTCCTGAGCAGGAGCAGATTTCTACAGTGGTACACAATAATTCAGATGCTGCCCAGGCATCATTTACGTGGTCATTTCTGTTAGCTGCGAGAATTTCTGACTTCCCTAAAATTACAGCAAGTCATGCTACATATACCTCAGCTAGCACTGCAGCCAGAGATGGGAGCCCTTCACCTCCTTGTTCGCTTTCTATATGAGTGTATACATCTTTGCATATACCTGTACACACCAACACATAGGCATCCAGATAGACCTTTTTTTTTCTAACATGGAATAAGTCAGTAAGTATGAGAAAGATTTGTGGTTGTTTGACGTACATCCTGTTTCTGACCCAAGGACAGGTTGCAGAAGAAGTCTTGATCAAATAAATACTTGAGGCCACTTCTTCGTGCTTCCTAGTCTGGTGCTATTACAGAGTCACTACACCAATGTTTTATTTTTCTAAGATCTCCTACCCCCACTTTAGTTTAGACTAGTTTGCTTTTCTTTCTTTCTTTCTTTCTTTCTTTCTTTCTTTCTTTCTTTCTTTCTTTCTTTCTTTCTTTTCTTCCTTTCTGATTTATTTATTTATCCTGCATACATACATATCCTGTATGTCTGCCTGCAGACAAGAAGAGGGCACCAGATTTCATTACAGGTCCATGTAGGTGCTGGGAATTGAACTCAGGACCTCTGAAAGAGCAGCCAGTGATCTTAACCACTGAACCATCTCTCCAGCCCCCAGGTTTGTTTTTTAAGAAATTATCTCATATAGAGCAGCCAGCCTGGCTTTCATCCTCTAGGTAGCTGAGGCTGGCCCTGAGCTCTTGACCTTCCTGCCCCTTTCCTAAGTGCTGAGATTGCAGGCATGCACCACCACACTTAGATTAGAATTTTATGAGTGGTTGGGGATGGTGATAAAGAAGAGTTAACACCTCTCCACAGGGTTACTCACCAGAAACTCTGAAAACTCTGAAATGGTCCAAAGTGGTGTTCTCTAAGGACAGAGTGGAAGTGGGGAGCTAGAAATGGCAATCTCTGCTCTTTACATCTCTTGTGCTCTCGTGTGTGTGTGTGTACATGTGTGTGTGTGGAGGGGTGCCTGTAGATGACAAGCACACGAGTGTCATTTACTAACTACTATCTGACTTCTTTTCCTTTATTTTTTGTTTGTTTGTTTTTGTTTTGAAGACAGAGTCTCTTGCTGGTTTGGGGGGTGGGTGGGGACAGAATCCACTTGTCTCTTTCTTCCTGTCCAATGCCCAGGATAACAACAGTGTACCTCCGTGCCTGGGGTTTTTGTTTGTTTGTTTGTTATTTTGTTTTTCGAGACAGAGTTTCTCTGTAGCTTTGGAGCCTGTCCTGGAACTAGCTCTTGTAGACCAGGCTGGTCTCGAACTCACAAAGATCCGCCTGTCTCTGCCTCCCGAGTGATGGGATTAAAAGCGTGCGCCACCACCGCCGGGCCATGCCTGGGTTTTTAAATGTGCGTTCTAGGAAACAAACTCAGGTCCTCATGCTTAAAAAGCAGGCACTTTACTGTCTAAGCTGTTTCCCAGACTGCTAATCTTTTACTATAAATATCTACTTATTAAAATGTTTGAGCTAATATTAAATTACCTGTAACCAAATAAAATAATTACACGTGTATCTTAAATCTGGTCCATAAAGTGCTGGAATGACCTCTCTCCAGTTTTGGCCTCTAAATATGGAGTTCAGTGGGTTTAGTCCTCTAAAATTGGTCTGAACCCACTTCCACAGAGTGTCATTACTAGAGATGCTATCTATCCACAGCCAGCTAGCCTTGGTATTTATAACTACATCACAATCCTCTTTCTGGAACTTCAGATTCTCCTTGATCTTATCATGGATTGCTCTGCCTGTTGAATAGGCTCCTCTCGCTAGGTTCCAAGCCTCCCTCTCAACCCCGCCTTCTGCACTGTTTTCATGTGAGAAGGACTCACTTTCTCTGAAATCCCGTCTCTGTTTCCCCCACCACCATGCCCTGTGTCTCATCGCTCATAACAGGGATCCAGTGTCTTGCTTCACCTATTTTATTCTGTATCTAGCAGCTAATGGGCTCTCTCTAAAGAGTAAATAGAATCTTAATGTTCTTATACTAAGACCTTCCAGGGCCTCCCATGGGTGTAGTTGGAATGTAAAAATAGACAATAACTAGAAATGCATAATCAGCAAATACAGTAATTTAGCATTGTGCTATAAAGGAATTACAACTCAAAGGAATTAAAGAAATAATTCCCTAAGTACATACAAATATTAGCTATTCCATGGGAAAATGTTAAGTCTCACATCATAACAAGACTGGGTAAGATTAAGACATTAAATGGACAGGCATGTTCTAAAGAGGAAACACAAATTTCTAGCATATATTTTGAAAAAAATGCAATCACAAAATACAAGCGTACAACAATCAAGACCATGAAAGAAAAGAATGCACTTGAACCCAGTTGGCCACCTCCAGCTGTTAGCACATCAACAGGCTGGTGACTGATTGTCACCATCCTGTTTTACTTGTTGCCTGATAGCTGCTTTCCCAGCTGAGGTATGAGTCTGAGAAACATCTGTCTTTCTCACATCTTTCCCAGTATGTACGCAGGGCTGAAGGTTACAGAGCTTTACGGTAAGTGTAAAATTCGGTCAAAACTTGAGACACAGCAGAAGGGGAAGAGCTTTACTCTCCAACAATGACAGATGGTGATATAAATTATCCGACTCTCACATAACGCTAGCCACCAAAATAATGCATGTAGTTTTCCTTTATAGGATACCAAAATGTTCATGATCTGATGTAAAGGGAAAAAGAAAACAAACCCAACACATACTGTCAACAAGCAATCACAGAAAGAAAATCTCTGATAAATATCTATTCTAGACCAGCCATTGCACTGCCATACCCGTATGGCCATGTAAAACAGTAAAGCAGCCTCCTACAAAGAGGGCTAGATAAGGAAACTTCTTGTTTCCGCTTCGTCCCTAGGGGAGTGGGATGAAAAATCTCAACTAAGAATTTGGATTACAAGCCAATATTTGAGCTGGCCTTTACTTTGAAGTCACCCTGCCAGCCCTATCCAAGAAACTTCAAGCAGGGCTTTGACTCAGCTTAATCTAAGGTTGGTGGCTCCCCCCCCCCATGGCTGACAAAGCAACCAGGAATCTCTTCTGTGACAACCAGACCTCAGTGACAATTGTCAAGACACCACAGCGTGGTTAAACACAGATGTACTCTGCATTCTAGAATTGATAACATAGGACAATTTAAGTCCTTATGATTTCCATCTACATTGAGGCTGTAGATTAAAAACATTCTGTCCTTTATGTAATGTAGATATAGTTAGTATTTGAGAAAGTAAATGATTTATTTTAAAATTTAGGCATGATGTTCTAGGTAAACCTGTTTTGAAATATCATGACCTCAGGCAAGTATCTCTGGTATCATGGCCTTTCTCCCATGGTTTCTCAAATACTTGTTCCCAAGCAGAACGGCTCTAACAGCTAAACTCAATGTCTCTACAGCATTATGTGACAGCTCAGTAGATACAGAGATTAATCTGGTGGTCAGGTTCAAAAATATCTTTCAGACTGTGAATGTGTACGCCAAAAAAGAGCAGGGCACCATCACTAACATCTTGGTGCACCTACCACTGGCAAGATACTAGATAAATCCTGGCAAGAGGGCCTGCGGCTTGGGAGCCTAAGTCTCTGCTTTCACTTCCTGAGTTCACAGATATCTGTTGAGCAACATTATGCAAGGCACTAGGAACATACTGTTGGGTTTCATGGTCAGCAGACTAGACTATGCTGAAGACAGAACATGGCTGTCAGTCTGGAAACCGTTCTGCATCTACAGGGAGCTGATTGTGCTGAAAATTACATTTACGGGTTTATATATGCTCCTAAGACATTAAATTAGGGGATGCTGGGAGAGGCACACATTGCCATAAAAGACCAGGAAAGGGCCGGGCGGTGGTGGCGCATGCCTTTAATCCCAGCACTCGGGAGGCAGAGGCAGGCGGATCTCTGTGAGTTCGAGACCACCCTGGTCTACAAGAGCTAGTTCCAGGACAGGCTCCAAAGCCACAGAGAAACCCTGTCTCGAAAAAAACTAAAAAAAAAAAAAAAAAAAAAGACCAGGAAAGGATCTTTTTCAAGTAAGGAAGAAAAAAATCCATTTCCCCTAAAAGTGGTGACTTTGGAAAGGTTAAGGATTATTTACCACCCCCCATTTTGTATTTAAAAATAAAATATTGTATGTCTCAACCTCAGGAACTTTGGCTGTGGCTCAGTTTTCTCAAGTATTGGGCTTTGACCGTGAGAGTTTGTGAGTAACCTAGCCTGGTGTGCCCTCCAATTAAAACTGGATTGTGCCTTGGCTCTGGCTGGGATTGTATGTCTCTGAACTCCCATTTCAGTAATGACTCCATTAACTGAGTGCGATAACCACTCAACATGTCTTTAGGGGATGGGAGTCAAGTTGAACTAACTAATGATGATGGCATCTATCCCTACTCTTTTTGGTAAAATGTTTTCTAGTTAAATTGCGAGTCACATATTTGGAACCAGCAATAGCTGTGGGCAGTCATGGATGACTCTCGTGAGACCAGGGTTAAGCATATTATTATTGCATCCCTGGCAGGAAGACCATGAGCTTCACAAGGGTCCCTGGAGTAACAGGTAACACAGAAACCCACCAAGTCCTTGTCCGAAACTGGGCATTTTTGAAATATGGGGTGAATTGTGTATCTATGTAATTGTCTCTTGACATCCTATTTTTTCTCATGATTTTAATGGCTTCTTATGCATACTTCTGAGCTAGTCACCAGGTTGGACCCCCCCCCCGAGTTGGGACATTCAAAATTTTATTTGTTAATATACAAAGGGAGTTCCTAGGCAATCCTTACTTTCCAAAGCCACAGGCTTAAGGACTGACCTCTCCCACTCCTCTGACTTCTTTTTCTGCTCTTTTTAACGTAGAACAACACCCATAACCCTCCAACTTAGTGTCTTCAAATTGCACGCACACAGGAAATAAATCCCCATTGTCATCCTAATCAGCCACCCTACAGTCCTCTCAGTCCTGATTTATGTGTAGATTTGAAACATCTGGAAAGTCAGCAGTCCTTTGCTTTACTTCCTGACTTGGGGGCAGCTTTCACCAAGCTCTCAGGATTATATAATATATATGCACGAGTCCTTAAAAATAATGGTGACGTACACAAATTCAGTGTGGAATCCTAGGTGGCAAGGCGCTTCAACCCACGCGCAGGTGGACAGACTAAGGGATGTGCGCCCTGCACCCCACACTCTGGGTCAAGAGCACCCACATACAGAGATGCAGAATGGAAGCCCAGACCAGGCCTTGGGGCACCGATCCCGAACGGGCCACTTTCGCGAGCTTCCGGGCTAAGCCCACCGACTGGGACAGGGGCAGGGGCAGGTGTGGCCAAGCCCGGCGGGCACCAAAAGAGTGGCCGCACGGCGCAGAGCGGCGGGGCGGGCAGGCCCGGAGGGGAGTGCCCGCAGCCCGCCCCGCCCCTCGAGCCTCGGCTCCGCCTCGCCTCGCCATGGTGGAGCAGGGAGACGCGGCGCCGCTACTGCGCTGGGCCGAGGGCCCCGCGGTCTCTGTGCCGCAGGACCCCGCTCTGCAGGCGGGAGGATGGGCTCGGGGCGGCGGTGGGAGAGGCCGAGCGGCCGCGGAAGCGCCCCGAAGGCGGGAACCCGACGAGCCAGCACCCCCCGAAGTGCTGCTGCAGCCCGGGCGTCTGGAGCTGGGCGACGTGGAAGAGGACCAGGTGGTGGCTGTGTTCGTGGTCACCTTCGATCCCCGCTCGGGTGAGAGACGCTTAGGGATGGAGAGACTGTTGGGGGGGGGGGCAACCGCCCGCTGGGTTGCGGGGGAAGGACTCGTTGGGTGCGCACTCTCTGCACACACCTGCATCCCTCCGCGCCCGGGGGGTCCCGGGGCACGGGGGCGCTGTGCCCCAGATGGGAGCCTAGGGATCTTGGGGGCTTTGTTCCGCCCGCTTCTCCGTCCCGCCGCGGCTCTCAGCTCCGCTCCGGTGCCTCTTCGCGGCTCTCCCGCTTGCTCGGCTTCAGTGAGGGAGGATTGGTTTGTGGCCGCGGGCACGTTGGCTTTTGTTTTCTCTCTTTTTCCTGCTCGGCTGGAAGGTTCTTTAGACGCCGAGAGGAGGGAACCCACCCCCACTCTCCACCCCCGCGTAAGTCGCCTCCCACGCGGGTCCTGAAAGACCCTGTTCTGTGCCCACCCTTGCTCCTGGTTGCTCCCAGCGAGGTAACTTTCCTAGGCGCCAAGTTCACTTTCTCCGAAGGCTTTATTTTGAGGAATTAACGTGGGAGCATTTGGAGATGGAGCTGGAGAAGCCTTCTCTGGCAGGCTGTCTTTCTAGGAGAACTAACTGGTTATGACACACCGTCTTTACCCTAACCACCCACTGCGGGGGGTGTGCGTTGCAACAGTGGGCGGTTCCGAATGGGGGGTGAAAGTGAATGCAAGGGCTGTGGGCTCGGCATCGCAATCCCCAGGCCCCCAAGCCTCTGTACTGCTTCACATTTGAAGGAGGAGGAACGCCCAGATGCGTCCTCCCTTGGAGTTGCTAGAGTGAGGAGTTGGTGTTTGTGAAGGAAGGAAGTGTTTTCTTCTTTCTGTGAGTTCCTACTTCCAGAAACCAGTCTTCCTACCCTGAAAGTATGCACGGTAGGAAGATTTGGATTGTGTGAAAGGGATCCAGATGTGATGGAAACTGGTGGCTTCTAGGCAGAGCGTCTCAACTGTGGGCAAAGATTCTGAGCCCGCAAACAGGCATATATGGTCCTTAACTAAGGCTAAAGCTCCATTCCTAGTGGCAGGGTTTGTGGGGAGAACTTTTTCTCAAAGGGGAAGGAGAGCCCCTTTGGTTCCCGCCTGCCTTGTTACCTCATTTCATTGACTTTCAAACTTTTGACTCCGACCTGCCAAGTGGAAATAAATTTACATTACAACCAGCACATTCTAACCAAATGAAGCCACAGTTTCCTGAAATAGCATACATGGTTTTAAAACATACTGAGATAAAAAAAAAAACCAAAGCCCTTAATATTAGACAAACCAATACTTTTTTTTTTTTTTAGCTAACGGTATTTCCTGTAGAGTACCCCTTCATGCGAAGGTAAATAGAGGCAAGCTTAAAAGTCACTTGAAGTGTAGGAACTTGAAAGGGGACATTGATGGCTTCTGACTGCATAATGGTAGCTGTCTGGTGATGTAGTCCTGGTGTTATAGTCCAGGGAAAGGAGGGGAAAAGAAAACCTCACAATATTCACAGGCAGAGCTGAAAAGATAGATTACTGATCACTATCACTGATCAGTTATTGGTAGCCATCAGTTGGTAATTAATATTGATCGATTCATAAAAGCTCCCAAAGACCTTGCATGGGTTTCTAGTCACAGCTGCTGAGTATGGTTTTCTGGTTTATGCCTCTCTCTCTCTCTCTCTCTCTCTCTCTCTGGTTTTCAGACTAAGGTTAATGTGAAAAGACAGAGCTATCACTAACTGTGCCACTTGTGCAGGCATTTTACTATAATCCTGTTTGGTTTAATTTTAACTACTCTGTAATTTGCTGATTATTTATACTTAGTTTGTTCATGAGGAAAAGCACCAAGGATGGTTCCAAATTTTGGGATTAACTAGCCAGGATCTACTTGACTCTTAACAAGGTATCTTTCTAGCACACTCCGCTGCCTGAACCTCTGCCCCCTCACTTTGCCTCATTACGACCCTAGGGATCTGGGGAGAGGAAGAAGTGTGCACCTGGCTGAGCATCATTAACTTGGTTTAGTTGTGGGGAGAAAACAGTTGTTTCCTATCCATCTCCTTTCCTCTAACCTGTCCCACCCTGTAGACGACCTCTCTCATCCTGTGAAACATGCTGGTGGTTCTTGTGTAAAATTTTGTGTAGCACATCTTTTAGAAGAGGCAGAGGAGTGAATGAAGGCTGCTGAGAAATCCTGGGTCACTAACTTCTGCACCAGAATGACAGAAAGAGCACACTGGGTTTGTGTGGATGGTGGTTGAGGAAGGACAGTGTAAAGAGGTGAGTGAAATCCACTCTGTCCTGCAAGCTGGAGCCATCACTGTGGTTAGAATTGTGTCTCTTTGTTTTAATCCAGGATCTTGTCCGCTCTCCGGAGTCCCATCTGCCATATGTTCCTAATTAATATTGGGCCACCCAGGCAAGTTCCTCAGCCTGTGTTATCAGAAGTAGTCAAGCAGATACTTACGCTATACCCAGATCAGAGCGGTCCTCATTAAGTTCACAGATGTGAAGTCTGTCTCAGTGTCTTATCACATCCCCATGTCTTTCCTGCTTCCGTCCTCAGGTTTCATTTTTAGGACCTAATCCACCCCAACCACTGTCCAGACAGTGGACATTTGATGTATCCTCTCACCCAGTATGGATTACTTTTGGCATAGTACAGGTCAGTGTATAAAGACACACACACACATACACACAGGTGGGACACACACGGGTGGCGTGTGCAGAGAAGGAATGGGAGGAGGAGAGACTCCGTAGCTGTGGTTTGTCTGTCTGGCGGTGGCTGTAAGGGGGGGAACTGGTTACTTTTGTAGTTTCTATGACAAAATACCTGACAAGCAGTTTAAGGAAGCAAGGGTTTGGCTCCATCATGATGGGAAAGACTTGGCAGTGCGAGTGTGTGGTGGTTTGAGGAGATACAGTCCACCATGATAGGAAAGATGCGCAAGTCTGCGGTGGTGGGTGATAGCACATGAACAGGAAGGGGAGAAAGATGAATGCCGGCACCCTGCTTGCTTTCTCCCCCTTTTCCTTTTCCGCTCAGCCCAGGACTCCCGCTCATGGGACGATGCTGCTGCCTCACATTCCGAGTGAGGCTTCCCCGCTCGGTCAACACCCTGTCAGATATACCAGGGTGTGTTTCTAAGGTATTGGGAATCTAGTGAGGTTGACAGTTAGGACTAACCATCCCGGAAAGCCTATGAGAGAGGAGTGGATCCTGGCTGGAATGGGAGTGCTTGTGTCAGGATGGAGATGAGTGGTCCTCTGAGGAGTGGAAGGAGGAGAGTAATTCGTTTGCACATTTAAACAGAAGCTTGGGAGAGCTTCTTTGGGCATCTGTCAGAAAAATCAGAGAGGAAAGTGGTTTCTTCTGGGCTTCTGGTTCATCGCTTGAAACTTAGGGTTGTTTGACCTACAAACGACATGAAGATCCACGGCTTCAGGTTCAAGGTAAGACTTGCACATAGACACACAGAGGCTTTTTCTGAGGCTGAGAACTAGCTGTCGGGTGGCAGTGCTGGCCATCTGGGCCACAAAGCTGCTATTGAAACCAGTCCCAGATGATAACTTGGCATGCTGGGTGGAAGAGGTTGGCTGCCAGAATATTGCTTTCTTCGTTGTGTTCAGTTCTGTGACTTAGGCCTTGATTTTAAATTGGTTTCTAGGGTCTCTAGTAAAGTTTCCTTTTTTCTGCTTGGTTAAGGAAAAAGTAACCCCACCCTTGGGATGTCCCCTGCTGGTGGCAGGAACTGCTGCCCTAGGGTAATAGAGGTCAATGCAGTTTTAACCTCTTGGTTCCTGGCTGGGATCCTATGAATCTAGCTACTTTAGACTATTTCTTTACAAGAGTTACTGTGCACTGCTCTTATGTTGGGGGCATTTCCAGGGCAGCGTGTGTTCGCCTTGGGGTGGTTCAGAAGGGCAGAGAGATGGTTGCAGGGTGTATCACCTGGCGAGCTTTTCCTTCCTGATTACAAATGAATCACCTGTTCTCTCTTAGCCGCCAGCCACTGCCCACATTACGCAAACACCTCTTCCTCTATCCAACTGCTGCCGCGCATCTGTCAAATGGGGACATTCGCAATCAGTCACACATACAGCCAGGTATGGTGGTGCATGACCAAAAATCACAGTTCAAGGCTACTCTGGGCTACATAACAATCTATTAAAAAAAAAAATCTACGCACACTCGTTCTCATCTTAAACTTTGTCCAGTCATGGAACTACAAGCAGAGCAGGTGGAAAGGTACTATGATATTAGAGCTAGGTCTGGTGCCCAAGTCAGTTGTGACTTGGAGTGCTGCCCAGCTCACCTGACTCCTTGCAGACGTGGGAGGGGCTTGCCAGTGGAAAGCAAGCTCTGGGAGTGGACAGTAGTCCTCAGAGTGGCACGCACCGGGTGGGAAGGGGAAAGTCGACTCTGACAGGCACCAGGAAAGTCGCAGAGGAGGACCAACTCTGTCACCGTCCTTCCTCGGTGTTTTCCACCACCTGTCAGTGGCTGATTGGAATACAGTTGTGGTTATTGATTAATGCCACGTTGGCAGACTTTTTCCTGAGCTGTTGGTGATTCACCTGCTTGTGGCTTCTAGCCTGAAAGTTGTGGC
Organism: Dicrostonyx torquatus; assembly: GCA_028555095.1. Lineage (NCBI taxonomy): Eukaryota > Metazoa > Chordata > Mammalia > Rodentia > Cricetidae > Dicrostonyx > Dicrostonyx torquatus. The sequence goes on along the minus strand of JAQHUG010000391.1, from coordinate 769,359 downwards.
CATCTGTTGTGAATTTAGTTTCTTCTCTTGAGGATCCACAGAGAGAAAAGGAAGGGAGGTGGTTACAATGCCCACCGTTACTGTATGCCTGCTGGGGTCTCTGGGGCTGTACTGTAGGGTTCAAGGAGCACGCCTTTGATCCTCCCCAGGAGTCTACACAGGAGAAAAATAGACTCCTGGAGCTGTGAGGTACACCAGAGTGAGTGTGAGTGGCCTGTCACGAGTTTTTTTCCCCTGTGTAAAATTAGTGCATTGGAATTCAGCTGTAGGCTGACATATGGCTGCCTCGAAATTGCCAGGATTAACTTCTCCCTGATTCAGAACTCTCCATTCTGTCTCTGCCTCTTGTTTTGGTTGTGTTCTCAGCTAAGGCAGTGTAAGATTACATCAAAAGACATAAGACCCAAAGGCAACTGGACAGGAACTGGGCCAAACACTCTGCAGGTTTTTCTGTCTCTAGGATTCAGTGGCTTGTTAAAAAGTGATTATATATAAGTAATCTGTTGTTGGGACCAACAGTGCTCCTGCTTCTTGTCTTTATTATTGTCTTTTTGTTACTTTGAGGCAAGACCTGTCAGTCTAACTCAGGCTGACCTTAAACTCACTATATAGCCCAGACTGGCCTCAGACTCCTACCCTGGCCTCTTGAGTTCTGGGATTACAGATATGAGCCACTATATCCTGAGTCTCTGAGACAGAATTTCTTTTAACCTCCTAGCTGAAGCCAGAGCACAGAAGTAAGTACCGATGGGAAGTAGCTGGGGGGTGAGATCAAAACCACTGTATAAGTCTCAGGGGATGTTATACAGCACCACCTGCCCTTAGGCCTAAAGGAGTTGGAAGAGGATGCTGCTCACTGTCTAGTCCAGGAGACCTCAAGAAGAAGTGCCTGGCTGGAGCCTCCCAATAGAGGGAAGAGCCTAATGTCTAACTTATAAGAGATTGGAGTTAAGAGCGTTGTTTTCTCCACTTTAAATATTTTGAGGTGAGCTTTTCAGCTTGCAAGCCAGTTTTTAGGAGGCTGTGTACTGTACTGTGTGGACTGTGACATTCAGTGCGTAGGGGGTAAGGTTATTTCACATTTAAGCAGAATATTTGGGAGATAGAGGCAGCCCTCTATAGATGGGACAACCTGTATCATGAGCTTTGTTTATTCTATGGTATCTGGAATTGAACCCAGGGATTCACAAAGACTAAGTAAGTGTTCTGTCCTTAGCCTGGGACAGCCTATGTCTTGTCTACCTCAAGAGTTTCTAAAGCCTCACACAGAGCCCCTAGGCTGACCTTAGGAGCTATAGGATGGCAGAGTTCATACCAATGTGTACATCCACAGCCCTATTAGCCTCCCCGAGGTACACAAGCTGCTAGCCCAATTGTTTGTTCCTCCGGGTTCCCTTGAATAGGCGTATGTTTGCCTTTGCATGAGCTCAGCACCGGGCACTGTGCCGCCAAGTTAGCCCCACCAGTATTTATTGAACGACCAGACTGGCTGAATGTACGCAATTCAGACCACCCCATTTATTCCTTTGGTGACTGTGTGAAGTCCTTCCCCTAAGCTGTCTTGGTGGGAAAGGCTAGGGAGGACCTATATGTCCCTGTGATATAGGCCCAAAGCTGGGAGGATACAGGGCTGGAAGGAAACCAAGTTGGAAGGGAAAGGCCTGTGTCAGTGATGACGCTCTTTTATAAGGCCACTCTTGTTGATTCTTCCACGCTGCCAGGCTATGTTTTTGTTGATAGGGTGAGGATGTTTGGCGAAATTGAGAGCACAATATAAAGTCTGAGCCTGGAATAGGTAGGGAGGACTCTGTGTAAAGCTTTTGTGGCATTAAATATTTTCCCTTAAGGATTTCCATTTTTGTAAAATCAATTTTCTTTATACTTCTACAAATTCCAGATAGAAGTTGGTCTCTAATTCAGAATACTTAATTTTTATGTAGAAAAATGACCTCAAATCATAATAGGTATGGTCCCTTCTCTTAATTGTGGTTTTGCAAAGTCCTTTATGTATAGGTAGGTAGGTAGGTAGATAAATGATAGATCTATTTTTGTATAGATAGACAGACAGACAGACATATATATGGGAATTTCTACCATTTCATTTATTTCCCTGATTTGTAGTCAGATCGATTAAACCTCAGGAAAAATAAGAAAGAACTTGTGTATCCTTCATGCTGAGTCTCCATCTGGTGATATTTTTGTCATATTGGCTTCATCCTTATACAGTCAGTTCCACTATAACATGAAATAATGTGTTCCAGAAACCTCTGCTAGGAAATATCGTGCAGTGCAAATCAATTTCATGAGAAAATTGAGAGGTGGGCACAGCCCTCAGAAACATCAGACACAGAGAAAGAGGGGAGGGAGGAGGAAGAACCTAGTAGGGACAGTAGGAGAGTCTCCAGTATATGAGGTGGGTAGGAAATACATTTACTGTGTAAGGGTGTGATGCTCTCTGAGAAACCTGCAGTTTCCCTGAGGAGGCGAGTGTTGGAAGGCTGAGCAGGGGGACTGTGAAACAGGACAAGGGCTACCTGAGCTCGGACGGAAAGTTGTAATACTAGTGGGTGGTGACGGTTCCCAGCATACACCAGACAGAGGTGGGAGAAGGAAGAGCATTGCTCATTTCCTCGTGGCTTGAGTCTTCTGCATTGTCTGGTGTTTCTCATGGCTGAAATCGTGCAACATAAAATTTGAAGATCTCTGTCATCAAGCCCCCCTAGTTAGTAGTTACTTCTCGTCACTGTTGTAAGATACCTGACAGAAACAGATAAGTAAGCTTGGCTTTCGTTTCTAGTTTCAGAGGTTCTGGTCATGTACCTTTACCCACTGGGCCATCTCACCTGCCCAGAACTTTAGAATTAATTTCTCAGTATTTATTAAATGACTAGCTGGGCTCTTTTTTTTTTTTTTAACATTGTGATTGCATTGACTCTGTAATAAAAAGTAAGGAATTCTTTGTGTTCAAATTGTTCCCTAATCAGCACTGACCCAAATTTAGCAGGCATTGTAAATGCCATTGATTTCGTATGGATTTAAATATTACCCCCAGCCTGAACTATTTGAAAATAAGTTGCAGTGATATTTAAATCTCACTTCTAAATAATTAATGCGCTTCCTCAGAGTAAGGCGGTTTTCCTTTATAACCACAATGTCATTACCATTCCTAGGATAATTACCACTGATTCATCAATTAGCTGTTTAAAAGACATGCTTGTTCCTAATAAAGCTTTATTGTTCCATTTGTCTTGGTTTTATTGCCCTTTCTCTCTTGTCCTAGGCACTGAACTGTGTTGGGATGTGAAAAAAAAAATCAAGCAAAAGTCCTCCTCTCCAGCCTTTCAGAGTCTACAGATTACCAGAGAGACAGGCATCTAAGGCATAATAGTCTAGAAGAGCAATAAGAGTTGCTCTTGTTTTTCTTTCCTTCAAGGAGCATGTCAGCAGAAATGAGCTCTGCCCAGAACGGTGTTCTGAACCTCTGCTATGTCCATGATCCACTTATCTGCTTTTGATATACCTTGCTCCTAACCCAGAAGGGCTTGCCTTCCTCTAAAAGTAAAGGATGCAGCAAACAGGATGTCCTCCTCCCCTCCTTGGTCTGACCAGGCACAGAGCTGCAGTGAAGAGGATCTTGAAAACCAGGCTGAAGAATGGCGACATTATTCTTTAGGTCAGCTGTATTAAGTCGAACATGGCCTTGCTCATGAATACCAGGCATTTAATAGCTATGGTCTAATCAAGATAGGATCCATTCCTTTTTCATGTATGCCTTAGCTTGCCAAAGATTAAAGTATCAGCTCGGATCTATGGAGCCACCCAGGGACCTGGATTCATGTCGGTTCATGACTTTGTTGTTCCTCATATCATGACATCACCCACATCCCATGTTAGGCAGCACGATAGAGGAAAGGGCTGCATGTTCCTTCCCTTTTGGGCACATTTTGGAAGCTACGCGTCTCACTTCTGTCTGTATCCCACACCTACGTGCAGGAAGGGCTGAGAAACAGTCTTCATTGGGAGTCCTTGTACAGAGCTAAAAATAGCAGGGTTTGAGAATGGATATTGAGGGGCAGCTTGCAGTACCTGTTATACCAGCATGCCTAAAAGCACCTGAGGGGCTTTCAATAAAATTAGTCCCTGAAAATGGTCCATAAAAATACAATTATTGCGAGGCATATTGATTCGTGCCTGTAATTCTAGTCCTTGGACTGAGGAAGAGAATTGGGTTACACAGCGGGTTTCTGGTCAGTTTAAGCTAGAGTGTGAGTCCCCATATCAAAATCCCACCAAACAGACAACAGCAATAAAGCCCAGATGTATTGTCAGTGATTTTGGAAAACATCTAAACACTATCAATCTTCTTGAGATTCATATCACTAAAGGCTCAGTGAAGGCCTATAATAATAATAAAAAAAATACATGGTGGTCTTTATTCAACCTAAAAAAACAATCTGCCCATAAAAGTGTTTCACACCTTATTTTTCTTTGAGAAACCGTGTTCACATTAGCTTTGGGATTCCCAAAGGTTCCTCAGTGAAACAACAGGAACGTGTGGGAATTGTGTCAGTCGAGATTCAGACAGAAAAAGAGCAGGTACATCATGTATAGAAGGATTGACACAGGGACTAGATCTAATTTGCCAGTCTATGGAAGGCTTCTGTCTGCATGGAGTTTAGTGTCTAATGGGTAGGTGGATGAGAAGAACAGTGATCTTGGGAAGAATGAGGCAGATGGGACTCATGGGAATGGATGGGGACCTAGGTCAGCCTGTCACTGCTCTCACTATGTAGCCCTGACTGGCCTGGAATTTAACTTTATACTCAGAGATCTGCCTGCTAAGATTAAAGGCTTGGGCCATGATGCTTTCCCAGTTGCCCGCATTATTGGTGATATGGGTATCCTATAAGAGAAGTTGATGTCCGGGACTGGAGAGATGGCTCAGCAGTTAAGAGCACTGACTGCTCTTTCAGAGGACCTTGGTTCAATTCCCAGCAACCATATGGTGGCTCACAACCATCTGTAATGAGATCTGATGCCAGATTCTGGCATAAAGCATCTAATGCAGATGGAGCACTCATATACAACAAATAAATCTTAAAGAAATAGAAGTTGATGCCATTAGTGGAATAGAAAACATGCCTACCTTACAAGCTCAGGTATCTAGCATCAGCAGGCCTGGCTGCTGTTCCCACCTTAGGAGGTGAGAATGAGCAGCCCTGCAGGTAAACTGCCCGATGCCCCAGCACCAGCCTCCAGTGTGTCCTTCACATCCACCTTCAGCTTTCAGCTGGAAACAGGTTGAATGGAAGTCTGAGCTACGTAGTTAGCCTACTCAGGCAAGTGCCTTCAAAAGCCAGCCCAGGCACTTTCCAGATGGCAGCTATAGAGTTGTTTCAGTTGTGCTAGCTGTCATAGCTTTTAATGAGGACTAACCTAAATGGGCATCAATAGTTTAGTAGATAAAGCGCCACGCCCAAATGGTAGAAGTGAAATATGGACACACCATTCTTATCACCGTAGGTGAACAAATAATGAGCAAAAGACATACTGGTTGCTTTTATAAAATCTGAAAAGGGCCAAGCTGATTCAGAGCCATAGTTACCTATAAGAGGATGGATGGGGATGGAGGGCTCTCAGGAGGTACTCTGATGCGGATGTAACTTTCTTAATGCCGCTTGACCTTCCTTTGCTGCCTGTGCAGGAATGCTCTCTTTATGTGTTGTGTAACTTATACTTAATACGAGGGTTCAGTACAAAGTTTAAGTTAAATTTCCTTAAGTTATAAGTAGCTATGGATTGAGAAAAAGAAACTTTTTATTAGGTGAACCCCACAAAGAGTGGGGTAGAGCCTAGGGATATAGCTCGGCTGTGTCTGATATGCACAAGACCCTAGGTTAGGTCCCTTGGGTTCTAGATGGATGTTCATGCATAATAAGGGAGAGAATACAGGGATGTGGGGAAGCTTGATGCTTAGGAAACTTACCTTTACTCTCAAATTTAACACTCCCTATGAACATGTTTTCTTGTCTTTAACCCAATTAACAGAATGCCATTTTAACCTTTTTCTCTTTTATGGAATTTTAATTCCCTTCTTTTCATGCTTTTTTTTTTGTTTTCCATGAATTCATTAGTTAGATATAAGTGTGATTCTTTTCTCCAAAACAGGTTATTTGAAAGTGCCTTGGGCTATTGAGTGTGGGACTAGGTGATTCCCTGTGCTGTCCGCAGTGGCTTGCAACTAGGAACGTGTTCTCTGAGGACCCAAACAATTATCTGAAAGTGGTGGTGGCTATGATAGTTGATGGTGTTTTTAAAGTCTAGAAAACTTGGACTTGGAGTGCTAATCAGCTTGCTCAAAAATGAAATCTTACAAGTTACTTATTCCTTGACTTTAGGAAGTTTTGAATATGCACAAAACAGGACGGATTATTCTATGGTGTTTTCTTTTTTCTTTTTCTTTTTTTTTCTTTTTGGTCTTTGGAGACAGGGTTTCTCTGTGGCTTTGGAGCCTGCGCTGGAACTAGCTCTTGTAGACCAGGCTGGTCTCGAACTCACAAAGATCCGCCTTCCTCTGCCTCCCGAGTGCTGGGATTAAAGGCGTGCGCCACCACCGCCTGGCTCTACGGTGTTCTCTCTGCCGTAGCTTCCTCTTTTGGAGGATGCTTATTGCTGGACTTTGCCTTTCCTGCCTTCTGCCATTGCAGTCGTCCAGCTGAGCTGTAACTGCTGGTCCTTTTCTCTGTCACCTTTTAACCATTAGACTCTCATCTCTTTGTGGTCAGGGATTATGTTTTCTTCTTCATGTTTCCAACACCTAGCATAGTAAAAACCCAGAAATTAGTTATGAGTGACAGAGTCCTAAGATTCCTGAAATGAAGAACTGATAGTTGATCCTTGAAGATCACATCTGGGAAGAGATGAGAAGGGGGTGGTATGCTGCACTGCTCAGAGAGTAGGAAAAAACCCAGAATTGTATCTTATCAGGGAAATCAGGAGAAAGAGAGCCCTTTTGAGGGATTAGCAAACATCACAAGGTGGTCAGTGAGAATTGAGGGTTTTTTCGGGTTGGGGTTCAGATATTAGTGGCTATGGTTTGTAAGATTAAAACAATGTCTCAAGAGATCAAGGTGAGAATATAGGATGGAGGAATGGGAGCATAAAGTTAAATAAATAAATCTCCCTATACTTAGAGAAGTGAAGCCATAAGAGGAAGGTTTGGGAGTGGCACAACCACAGGGAGACACTCAAAGGATACTGACTTTGAAGCAGGAGATGGGGTTCCTCCATTGTCCCCCTCCAGGCCCTCAGGTGTAATTCATCAGGAGATGGATGAGATGAGCCTCCTGGTTCTGGACCCGTCTAGTCAAACAGCGCATTTCCAAGAAGCAGTCGCATTTCCGAGAAGCAGTGTGCGTGCGCTGTGCTGTGCTCTTTCTCAGAGTGATTTTTGTTTGTTTTAACCTGACCCCCCAATTTCTGCAGGAAACATGGTAGAATGGTGCTTACCACAAGACATTGACCTTGAAGGTGTCGAGTTCAAGTCCATGGCCAGTGGGTCCCATAAAGTTCAGTCTGATTTCATGTGAGTACTTCTGAATCCCATCTTGCTCTGCTTGACCCCTCCTCTCCCACGTTCTTCAGAGCATGTTATCACGGGGTGTCTTCATTCAGTGTATGTTTGTATTATGTGATTATCCATTTCCCAGCAAGTGGGCTTCCAGCTCTCAAGCTTGCAATGGGTCCTGACCCTCCCAAGCTGACGGTACCTACAGTAGAGGTTCTGCTATTACTGCGTGATCTGTGACCCTCATAGAGGTTTTTGGTTTTAGTGTAAAAGAGGAGTTTCAGTTTAGTGTGGGTTAACCTAAGACATCTGTGTGATAAACTCAGAGGACCAGCTTTAGGCGGGCCAGTTTTTAGTGCTGTGCAATGGCCCATGGTGAATTTTGCGAGAAGCCAATGGATATGCTTTCAGGATAATTTGTAGTTTTAATCTCTGCATTGGACTGGAACCATGGCTGATCCAAGTGTATATAGGGAAGGAAGTAAAGCGTCGGCCTCACTGGCAGTGTCAGAAGCCAAGAAATTGAGAGCGTCAGGGTTTATGCTGAGAAAACAGACTGAGTTCCAAAGGAGCCTGGAGGTCAGCCTTGGTTCTGGTTCCCCTACTGAAGCCATTAGTTGTGCCAGAGAGGATACCAGGGTCTGTGACTGTGAGCATTTGAGCGGCATGCCTGTAGAGACCACATGCTATCTCTAACCCTTGACTCTGGGATGGCAAGTTCTGGGGTCTTAGAGCCTTGACCTCTCCCTGGGAGACTGAATGACTTCTTTTATGGCCAAACTTTGTTATTTGGAGCTCTGAACGTAGCTGTTTGCGCCAAGATCACAATTACAAAGGAAAAAAAGCAAAAAAAAATGTCCTCTCCCTAAACTGGAGCCACAGAACATATTTGGTCTATTTCAGCTATTTTCGAAAGGGGCCCTTCTTTGGCCTGGCCTGCTTTGCCAATATGCCCGTGGAGAGCGAGCTGGAGCGCGGCGCACGGATGAAGTCTGTGGGTATCCTCTCTCCATCCTACACCCTGCTGTACCGCTATATGCACTTCCTGGAGAACCAGGTTCGGTAAGTGGCTTCTATACGTGGCTTTTATAGGCTGTGGGAAGCAACAGGATCAGCAAGCTGGTGCCTGTGCAGTGAGTCGTCCCTGGACATGGAGCTTGGGGCCCAGGACCACAGGTGTCTTTCCTATAGCATCTCTGGCCCTGGGTCAAGCCTCAGTAGATGCTCCTTTCTTTCTTACAGCAAATTATTCTAAAATAATTCTTTATCCTACAATGAAAGCTGGGAAAGATACTTGCCTTCGGTTTTTATTAATGCTCTTCATCAATTTTAATGAAATTTATTTTAATCAGACATGAACGTGATCTTTGTTTATACTCAGCTGCTATACTTACTGTTTTCCCAGGTAGGCAGGTAGGACATAAATATAAAGTGTTTTATGTCAAATTTGGGGTAATAGGAGAATATGTAGCAGCAGAAGAAAAATTCTTAGTTACTGTCAGTAACAGGAAGGCCGCTTGTTTGTCCAGGCTGCCCAGAACCGAAATAACCACACAGAAGCTGTATTAATTAAATCACTGCTTGGCTAATTAGCTCTAACTTCTTATTGGCTAACTCTTATATTAATTTAACCCATTTCTATTAATCAGTGTATCGCCATGTGGCAGTGGCTTACAGGGGAAAATTTCTAGCGTCTATCTCCAGCGGATCCATGGTGTCTCTCTGACTCTGCTTTCTTCCTCCCAGAATTCAGTTCCATCTTCCCTGCCTACCTAAGTTCTGCCCTATCAACAGGCCAGGGCAGTTTCTTTATTCATTAACCAATGAAAGCAGCACATGGACAGAAGGAACTCCTACACCAGCTGTCTCTCTCTCTCTAAATATATATATATTTGACCTAATTGAACGTCAAACAATGCTGGAGAATGTTATCTCCAGTCTGGTCCTGGAAGCACCATTAAAATTTTAATCTCTTTTCTTATATGTGTATTTGTGTGCTTTGATAAAATAAGCTTGACAAGTGGGCATAGTGGCCCAGGAAGTAAAGGCTTTTAGTTTACATTAGTAGCAATATAGCAAGACCTTATGTGTCACACATACAACATATAAAGTGTGTGTATAGTGTATGTGTGTGTGTAGTGTGTGTGTGTGTGCACTTAGCATAGATACTATATATAAACTTTCATTCTATGCATTATTCATTCATTCATTCATTTACTCACTTTGAGTTAGAATCTTGCTTTGTAGCCCAGACTGGCCGTTTAATTTGCAATCAAATAGGATGCCAGGCTTTTTGTATGGTTAATGGGTTATAAACTGCAGTCCTCATGATTGTGCAGCTGTTGCTCTTAGCCACTGAGCCACCTCTACAGCTCCCTGGGTGGATCTAAGCTAGTTCATTCCTTCTTTCTTTCATTTTCATGGTGACTCCCTGTATCTCACATTTTATCCTTAGAGTCTGAGTCTTCCCCTCTGCCCCTCCCCACATCTGCCCAAGTACTTTGGAGCGAGCAAGACTCTGAAGTGCTTTTCAGTACAAAGAAGTTGGTTTTCCCAGCCTCACGAGATCTAAATCGGTGGGTTATAACAGGGATGATCAGCTTTCCTGAACAGCAATTTAAAAAAAAAAATCACTCTCTTCTTCAGCTTAAGCCAATTTTTTTTATTCTATAGCAACTCATTTTCTGGGTACCAACTTCTGCTTTAGCTAAAATAGAAACTAAGTTACTGTAACAAAGAGACCCCAACGTACAGCTGCTCAAGCAAGTCAGAACCCCCTTTTTCTAGCACAGCTGTCCCAGACCAGATGGAGAGAAGGGTCTCAGCATGGTTGGTGCCTGGAACACGGTCCTTCCGTCTCACCCATCTTCCAGCGCGATGGTGGAAAGTGACTCATTGTTATCCTGTGACATTTCAACCAGTAAGGAGAGAGACTGATGCAGAAGTCTCCACTTGAACACATCACTTCTGTACACATTCCGTAGGCTAGTTGTTGGCTACTGGCCATACCCAGTCGTAGGAAGTCTGGGGACATGTTGTTCCCGAAAGGGTGAAGTCATCTAAAATGTGGAGGCTCTGTACGCTAAAGGAAGAAGAAGGCAGTCTCTACCAGTGTCATAAGCTGTAGACTTTCCTCGGTTGCCATATCCACCCAACAACCCTATCACCACTGTTAGTTCCGCATGTCTTCTAAAACTGATCCGTTCGCATGTTTACAGATTCAGATCCTATTCTCCCTCTCACACAGGAGAAAGCATGTATCATGTTTGTATTTTCCCTTCTCATTCAGCGGTAGAGGAGCTCTCACGTGGGCACACTGGAAGCTGCCCCATCGTTTTCCCTTGCTGAGTCAGGAAGAATAGAACAGAGATGAGACTTTGGTAGCAGGGCAAAAAGAAAGAGGAGTCAGGTCTAGGTGGGACAGTAACTTATGTGTAAGTTAACTAGACTTCATTTCTGCACTACCTAATCTGCATTTAAATTGACTCTGACTTCCGATGTCCCAGACTTACTAATATTTTATCTACAGGTATTACCTATCTGAGTTCAACCCATGTAAGAGAAAAGCCAGATGTGGTGGGGCATGCTTGTAATCCCAGCACTGGGGAGGTGGAGAGATGGATTCCTAGGGCTCACTGGCCAGCTATCTTAGCCTACTAGGCAAAATCTGGGCTAGCGAGAGAGACCTTGGCTCAAAAAAAAAAAATAGAATCCTCAGAAACCATACTCAAGGTTGACCTCTGGCTTCTACCCATACTATTGAACACACTGGCACAACAGGTAACTCATGATTTATTTAACCATTCCATTGTCATTGAGCTTTAAGATTGTCTGGTTTTTGCACCTACAGACAGGAACATCATTTGGATAAATTCACATTCATGAATTTCCTAGAAATAGAGTCACTGGGTCACAGGATGGACACAGTGTGCAGTTTAACACAAGTTTGGCACACCTTCAGAATGGTGGGGGTGCTTTCCCCCTGAACCAGCGGTAAATGGGAATGCCTGATGGTTCTGTATTTATAGAGCCCAGTGACAGACTGGTTCAGAAGACAAAGTGAGGTCGGTGGCAGAGCATCTCTGATTCTCACAGTGGATGAATTACTGCAGAACACAGTAGGAGACAGCAAGGGTCTCTGTCCTGAGCATCTGCACAGCATGTGCCTGATCAGGGCAGGGGCTGTGGGCCTAAAGAGAACCCCAGCCTGACTGCTCCTGCAGGGGAATCCTTCATCTATTTAACACAGCATACTCCGTATCAGCAGCATACGCTGAGTCATTTGTCCCCACTGTTGACAGGACTGTCACACAGTTTCCATGGGTGGCATGGTATGAGCTTCGGTGTGGTTTTAAATTTACCTGCCCTTATTGAACCTCCTCATCTCCATCTTTGAAAAACCACCATGTCTTTTGGCGCTCTATGGCTCTAGTACCTTTGGTGTTGTGGTTTGACAATCTATTACAAAACTTACAGTGGTGTTTAAACTCTGAGGCTTCCACACAATGGTTGGATAGCATTCCTCTCTGGATTTCCGTTTATGCCTGGGTCTCTATGTTCTATCCTACATTGTTACTGCCATGTTCTGTCCTAGCGGGCAGTGACACCTTAGGCTGTCAAAGGGCAGAGTCCTGATTAGCTGTTTTCTTTTCACATCTAACATTTATCTTTGTGTGGGGGAGTGAAAAGTACTTTACCTGCTGAGCCATCTTGATGGCCTTGCCTTTAGCTTCCTGTCTAGAAGACTCACAGCACTGACTTTTTCTGGAGGATCTTGGTCCAGCTACAGTGTTGACTGTGGTCAAAGAGTAAAGACCAGCAACTGAGTAGCAAATCAGCAAACAAAATGAAGGTGCCTTATTTAAATTACTGTGGATAAATTACCTCTTTTAAGACCGAATATATAGATTCTCTGTGGGCTGTTAAGAGGAAATGGATTTTAACTCAAACACATTTGAACACATTCGGACTGGCACCCCGCTGCCTTCTCGACCTTAGCCACCAAGGATTTCCCGTCCAGCCAAGGAGCGTGTCTGTGAGTTGCAGCAGTTGCCCTGAGTGCCTTCATGCTCCTTCATTGCTGCTAGCACATGGCCGCCTCCTGAAGCAAAGCTTTTCGGGCCCCTAAAATTAGGGCGAGGCACTTATTTTTAGCAATTATTTTCTAAACTTTTCTTTGGGAGGAGGCATGGTCCCACTGTGTAATTCAGGCTAACCTTCAAGTTATGGTTCTCCTGCTCAGCCTGTTCTTGGATTATAGGTGTACACTGTCGCAAACAGCAATAACACACACACACACACACACACACACACACAGACACTCTTTTTTGTTTGTTTGAGACAAGGTTTCTCTGTGTAACAGCCTTGGCTGTCTGGGAATTCCTCTGTAGACCAGGCTGGCCTCGAGCTCACAGAGATCCTCCTGCCTTCGCCCCCTGAGTGCTGGAATCAAAGGTGTGCCCCACCATGCCCAGCAGTAGTATCTTTTCTTAAGCACAGTGATGACGTGACATTACTGCTTTCAACACAAATTTCCGCACAAAGTCTCTGTTGTCATCTTGCCGTTGAGTGCTGGAAGCCACTCTGGGCGGCCACAAAAGCATCTGCTACTACTTTCTCATCGGGCATCTTCCTCTGAGCAGCTTGAGTTACAGCGTGGCGTAGGTCATGGCAGGCTGGTGGATGGGAGGAGCAGGGACTGCCTGTTTGTAATCAGTGATGCTCCTTTTTCTCCCTGATTGTTCAGTGGTCACTGGAAAATAAGCCGGGGTTGAGGACTTTTTATTCATCCTTCTATTAATTTGCTGGGACAGTCTTAACAGCATCTGTAATGGGGTGCCTTAGAGGAAAGAGACTTCCTGTCGCATAGCTCTGGAGACTCAGATTAAAAACATGAAGTCGTCAGTGTCAGCACAGTTGGTTCCGCATCTTCCCCAGCTCTCTGCTTTGCTGGCGGTCGCCGGGTAACTTGGCACCTGCATCTCCTGTGTCTGTCTTCATCTTCACATAGCTACCCCAGGCCTGTGAGTTTATGTGAATTTCCCCTTTTTAACTCACACTGAATCGGGGTCTCCCTGAAAATACCTTGGTTTAGCCTAATTGCCTCTGTGCAGATCACCCAATAAAGCCGATACAGGTATTGAGATAAGGCTGAGATTCCAGCATATCTCTGGGGGGGAACAAGAATCAACTTCTTCCATTAAACATAATGCCTTGGTTGGAGGCAGGATTCTGCATTGTCCAAATGATCTAGGACCTCAATGCTATTTTCTTGATCCAAGGGTCAGTTAACAAGACTTTTGGCCTGAGCACAGGATGTGACAGAGGGGAGTGTGGGCTTCTGATTCATTTACATTATTACTTGATGTGAAAGTGTGAGCCCCCAGCAGCATTCAGTCATAGCTTTTTCTTTCTTTGAGACACTATGGGCTCAGCTTCTCCCTGTTCCTTTCTAGCAGCACCAAGCACAAGCACACTCACATTCTACACAATGCAAAGCAGCTGTAGGCAGGATGTGTGTGGCCTTCCAGGTTCTTGCTTCCCACAATAAACAATGGTCAGAGAAGCACATGTGATCAGCATAGCTTGCTCAAGAATCAAGAAAATAGACACTCGATCCTGCCTGTTCGTTCTGAACATTTTACATGGTGCCATCAGGGAGTTTCAGGCCCCGTGTGTGCATTTTGCACAGAGAAGACTTGAAGGGAGCGTCTAGGTACGGACCTCTGGAGTACATCTGGGCCTTTAGCTCTTTGGGTAGAGATTCGCAGTTGTGCTGGGCAGAGCTGCTCACTGTGCGTGTGTGCTCCACAGACACCAGCTGGAGATGCCGGGACACTATTCTCATCTGGCCGCATTCTATGAAGACAAGAAAGGGGTGCTCCATGCCGGCCCCGGAAGGGGCGGCAGCTTGCCACCTGTTTACTGGCTGCCTTCCATCCACCGCTACATGTACCCCGAGATGAAGGTGAGGCTGGCCATTCTCTCACACATCTGGGAATAGTCGTTGTAGAGTAGTTTTTAAACGATAAGGAAATTATGCCTCAGCCTCGTGCAGAATAGTGCTTTTGGTAGAACTGGGTTAAATATAAGCATTTGGGTTCGTTCAAACCATAAGGCAAATTGCCTTAAGCAATATGCCGTCTGGAGCCTTCTATAATCATAGCACAGATTCACATACGCTGGGTCACATGTGGTGATCCCCTGGGCTGCAGGATGCTTTTGATTGTGTCGCTTGCTTCTGCTGTTATAAAGCCAAACACTAACTAAAGCTGAAGAGTTTGAGGAACAGACAAGGTATTTCTTAGCTATGTTATTCTGACATTATTTTATTTGGGAATTCTGTAGCATCCTTTGCATTTGTACTAGCATGTTTGTTTAATGTTAACAAGAAAGCTGACCTGCAGCAGGTGTTTAGAAGATACAAAAGTGTCTAAGAATATGAATTTCTGCTGTCTCTTCCTTCTCCTTCTCCCGAGGCTGGGCACAAGATATTTCAGTAAAACTTAGCTCCCCTTGCAAATAATGTTGCAACATTCTTTTAATGTCAGCTTTAAAGATAAATGTTCTGGTTTTTGTTGTTTGTTTTGTTTTTTTTTTTAATTCTTGTTGTCTATTTAAAGCAATTGAATGGTTCACTGCCTTGCTTTAGGCCTTTACAGTTAGGAGACTGACAAAATCGAAACACAGGACTGTGCCAAAGCCCGTGTTCACTCCCTACCCTCCTTTACTGCTTTTCCAGAGATGTGGACCAGAAAACACAGACATGGCTCACGGGCCAAGAGCAAATTGCTTAAATGAGTTTGACTTTTTATATCATTTGGCAATAAAGAAAAAAAGTGTAATAAGTAAGATTTTTATTAGCAAACCAAGAAGAATATGCTAGTATTTAAAACTAATACAGGAACTCAGTAGTGTAGGAGTCAGAAGACTGAAGGAGCAAGCAGAGAACACAGTTTATGTAAGTAAACTCACCACAGTTGCTACCCTGTGTTGGCCAGCTATTTCTGCCTAACAAATACCCAAGATTAAAAGCTTGAAGTAGTGCGTGTATATGATCCCACAGATTCTGTGAATAAGAACTCCAGTCCTGGCTTAGCTGAATCGCCGATTTAGAATCTGCTACGAGAGACTTCAGTTAAGGTTTCAGCCAGGGCCCAACTGGGCAAATACCCCTTTTTCTAAGTTCATATGGGAGTTGATAGGATCAGGTTTCTTTTTTTCTTTTCTCTATTGAATCTTTGGAGGTTTTACATCATTTACCCCAATTCTGTTTACCTTCTGCCCCCCCCATATTCCTTCCTTATCTCTGCTGTACCCCACATTCACATACAAAAGAAAACAAAATGAGGTAAGCAAGCAAACAAAAGCAAGAACAAAATAATCCCCCCAGTAAACCAAAACAGAACAAAATCCACACCAGGAACAGAAAAATCTCTGCTTTTTCTCTCCTGCCTCTCCATCATCACCTCTTTATCTGACCTGATGGCATTGGAGGAGTCGGTGTCATATAGTATGCCCCTTTGTCCCCTCAGCTTGAATGGCAAATGTTCGTTGCAGTAAGTCACTGGTCTGGTTCAAGGCCTCTGGTTTTTGGAGCACCATCCTCCCTGGGTCCTCACCAGAGCTCCTCTGGGGTATCCTGTGGCCATCCTGAGTCTTGGAGATCTTGTGGCTACTGTTTCACAGGACCAGTCCCTTCATAAGCTCCAGCAGGTCCCAAGTAGGGTAGGTGCTAGGGTGGGTCAACCCAAGGTCTAGTTGTAGGTCTGGGTGTTAGCCAGACAGGTCAGATCGAGCCACGGCGGGGGAGGGGGGAACAACCCATCTCGGGTGTGGGGTTGGAATCAGCTCCCGTACATGCATGTCCTCAGGGTAAGTTCATCCTCGCTTGTGGTGAGGGATAGGAGCCCTCCTGAGTCCAGGGGCCAGCTCTTTCACTGTAGTGACCAGCAAGAGGCAAGGGCAGCTTTCCCAGGGCAGGAAGGGCGGGGCCAGCTCAGTATAGCCCTCTGATTTCATCTTGCATGGTTCTGAAGGCCTCCTGAAGTGACAATGGTCATAGACATCAACATGGAACCCAGCTGCTGCTGTACCACGGACCCAGACATGGTCCTTGGCAGCAGCCTGAGTCCGGACAGCATCCTGGCTCTGGGGTCCCACTCAGGTGGGAATGGTTCTGGCTGTCACGTAGCCGCCAGACACCACCAAGGCCTCAGGTTGCAGCCCCAACTCTGGGCCACTATGTGACTACTGGAGTATGCCCTTTAGATATGAAAACACCAGACTTTTATATGTGCATGTATGTATGTATATATATATATATATACATATGACTGTGTAATTCACCACTGTTTAAGAAGTAGACAGCTAGAATGTCTGTGTAGTAAAAATCCATTATGAAGAATGAATCAGAACACAGCTGATGGCAGGACAGGTCTGCCAGGTCTATTTTATGTGAGGGTAGCAAGGGCAGAAAACTGTACTATGATCACACTTCGTTGAAAAATCAGTTTCAGGCAAAACCATAATATACATATTCTGTGTATTTTCCGTGAAGACAGAAAAACATGAATGAACATATACATAGTGATAACTATGTGGCTGGAGAGCAAGGCGAAGTACAGAGAGTTGAGGAGGGCAGTACTTCTGTTTATAATGCAGAAAGGGCTTGGGCAAAAGGATGGGACTGGAAGTGGTACAACCTAGCCCTGTGCCTGTGGTTCTGTCTCCAGTCAAGCAACACATCTGTACTGAACATACACAGGCTTTTTTTCTCATGATTCTGCAGACAGCGCTGCACAATTATCACATGGTGTCTTAGTTAAGAGTTTCTGTTGCTGTGAAGAGACACCATGGCGGGCTGGAGAGATGGCTCAGAGGTTAAAAGCATTGCCTGCTCTTCCAAAGGTCCTGAGTTCAATTCCCAGCAACCATATGGTAGCTCACAACCATCTGTAATGGGGTCTGGTGCCCTCTTCTGACCTGCAGGCATACACACAGACAGAATATTGTATACATAATAAATAAATATATATATATAAAAAGAAGAGACACCATGGCCACGGCAACTCTTATAAAGGAAAACGTTTAGTTGAGGTGACTTACAGTGTCAGAAGTTCAGTCCGCTATCATCATGATGGGACATGGGTGGCGTGTAGGCAGACTTGATGCTGGAGAAGTAGCTGAGAGTTCTACATCTTGCATGCAACAGGAATTAAGTCTATAACACTGGGGTGTGTGTGTGTGTGTGTGTCTTGAGCATATATGAGACCTCACAGTCCAACTCCACAGTGACACACTTCCTCCAGCAAGGCCACAGCTACTTCAGCAAAGCCACACCTCCTAATAGTGCCGCTCCCTTTGAGGGCCATTTTCTTTTAAACCACCACATAGAGCATTTGTAGGGTATTAGGTATGTCAATAATTTAGAGGTGACTTAAGGTATATGGGAAGACCTGTGTATGCTGCATACTATTATTATTTCATTTAAAAGATCAAGGATCCACAGGTTTTGGTATCTGGGAGTGGGTGCTGGGAAGTATCTCCAGATACTGACCATATATGTTATAACCATACTTGCTTTTTATGGAAGATCATGTACATGTTCAAGAGGGAACTTTTTATTTTTTTTTGCAAAAGCCCCTGAGAAACAATCTGAAAAATTATAGATATTTAAATCCAAGTGAGAAGCACCTGTGTCATTGTGCACCAGAAGGGACGGGATCTGTGACTGACCTCAGACAAGGGACCTGGGGTGGCTCTCTCCCTTACTGGCACGGGCCTGCGTATGGGACCTGAAGCACTAACATTTCCTCGTCCCCAGACCTATATATACACTCATTTCTTCTGCCCAAACAGTGTCCTGCAGATTTATTTGCTGTGTTGAAGCGTAGACTCTACTTACTTCAGGAAGCCTTCTCCATCTC
This sequence comes from Dicrostonyx torquatus, assembly GCA_028555095.1. NCBI lineage: Eukaryota > Metazoa > Chordata > Mammalia > Rodentia > Cricetidae > Dicrostonyx > Dicrostonyx torquatus. The sequence goes on along the minus strand of JAQHUG010000391.1, from coordinate 750,864 downwards.
CTAGGATGCAATCAAGCATCTTCCCATTAGCCCTTAATAGTCGCTGTCCTTCCCCACCATGCTCTCACCTCAGGCTATATTCTGGTTGCTTTTTGACTTGCTCTGTCCATCAGGTAACTGTCAAAGTCAGGGCCTGGGTGTCCTTATTCATTGTTGAAAACAGACAGCTTAGTGATTTGGCACAAAGTAATCACTCGGGAGATCGTTCTCGAGTTAGTGGATATGTGTATCTATGACTGAACAAATAAATGAGATGAGAATTTAGAATCATTTATCCTAGGACATACTTGCACAGTCCCCGTCAGGTCTCTCTGCAATGCAAGCACATAATGTCAAGGGCCTAAAGATGGCAGAAGGAAGGCAGGGGAAGAAGGGTTGTGCCCTAGCTCCCTTTTTGTCTGGCTAGCATTTGACTCACTAGAAGGCAGTGACTGGAGACATCTGACCAACCTTGGCCAACCAGGGCGCCTCCCTGGTGACTGAATAAAGTGCACAGGAGCTAAGCCAAGAGTTACATCAGGGCTTGCACAGTGGAAGGTGGCCTTGCCTGCGGCTTGAAGGAGCTGGTGGATGATATCAGGGTAGAGTTTGTAGGTTGCTTTGGAAAGGAAAATTCCCCTCCCAGGTTGCCCCATCGAAGGTCTGGAGATTGAGGCGTAGTGCAAAGGCTGCACCAGGGCTGGCTTAGGGCTTGGGTCTCCACACCCCTTTCCCCCCAGAGCTCCCAGACTTTCAACTCAGTGTGTACTTTGGGGTAGCTGCCTGCCTGCCTTTCTTATGGCAGATGAGCCTGCTGTCCCTACAAGGAAGCATCAGAGTGGCCTTCTGCGGTATCGCAGGTCGCTGCTTTGACACCTCTGTTCTGCTAGTGACACTGGTGTTCTCCGTGCCTTGGTGTTCCTAGCTGTAAGTCATTCACGTTTTGTCTCCGGTGGTCCTTAAACCGGCTGAAGTAACCCATGGTCTGGTCTGTTTTATGGACTAGGAAAGCAGACTGGAAACACTGGCTCCCTCTCCCAGGCTTCCCTGTTAGTAAACAGCAAAGGCAGGAGTGCAGTTCTCAAGCTGACACTCTGAGCCCCTAGCAGTCCTTCCAGAAGGTGGCCCCGTGGTAGGGTGGCTTCCTGCAGTTAGCGTTCCAAGGAAGCTGGTTAGAGTTGAAGTATACCAGAGGTAGCCACGAGACTGTTGGACCCTCCCTGCCTGTAACTGCTACAGATACCTGGCTGTGCACAGGACAGTCCCCAGGTCCCTGCTGTTGCAGTCTGTTTGCTCGTCATTGTATTACAGTGCCTAGTGTTTTGTGCTGAATGTTCTCATTGAGGCATACGTATGTATCTTTGAGGGTAGTTTCCAAAAAACTTTAAAAACTCCTGCATTCGAAACCCATGTGCTCATACAGGCACGTGCATGCTCAGGCCAGGGGAGAGCTCGGATCCCTTGGATCTGGAGTTGTAGGTGTTCGTGGGATGTCTGTTATGTGGTGCTGTGATCTGAACTCCTGTCATCATGACTGTATGGTAAGCGCGCTGAGCCACTGAGCCGTCTCTCCAGCTTCCAAACTGCTGAGTTTTAAATAATAAAATCCAGCTGTTTCCTCTGCACTTCTCTCCAGAGTAAAGTGTTTATAGTCCTTAAATTCAGACTTCATCCTGTTGGGAGAGCTCACACATCAGAGGAATCAAGCACCAGGTAGCATTTAGTGTGGAAGCAACTATCTCTTAACGGCTTGGGGAGTTCATGGAGTTCATGGAAGGCTCTTTCACAGTGACAACCTCTAACAAGCTCTCCACCCACCCTTGTGTGTTTCCAGATCACACACCCGGCTGGCTGCATGTCTCAGTTTATTAAGTTTTTTGGAGAACAGATCCTCATTCTTTGGAAGTTTGCCTTACTCCGAAAGCGCATTCTGATATTTTCTCCCCCACCCGTGGGCGTCGTGTGCTACAGAGGTAACAAGAAGCCCAAGTGAGGGGCTCTTCCTAAACACCCAGTACATATGCCCTAGTCCTTCAGTTACTGAATAAGCTAGGAGGAGTTTGGGCCATATCAGTGGGGTCAAGGCTTCTGGTTAGATATGTATTTTAGAATGTGGAGTCTAGAGGCAGTGACGACAGATGAGGTTTCACCTTCATATCTGGGGGAGAGGTGAGGGTCTGGGCTGAAGCAGAGATGAGGTAAACTGGATAGGGTTGACTGAAGTGTGCAGGGATGTAGTTGAGAAAGAGTCTAGGACCACAAAGATGATGGGGCCACCAAAATGGGGAACTGAGGCATGGGGGGGTGTGGAGTAAATTTGGGTACTTCTTGAGACATTTCTGGGGAGATGTCTATCAAGCACCTGTGTGATTGGGTCAGGACCTGTAGGGAATAGTTGGCCTTGAGAAGAAGGTTTGAGAGGGACACAAAGCCTATATCTTCAGGATGGACAGCATCACCTGGACAGAGTGTGAGGAATGAAGGTATCAGGTGTAAGAGGCTGGCAGGTAGTAGTGCATGGACAGGCGAATGAAGGAGATGATGGCTAGAGGAGGACCAGAGGATGCGAGGTTCCAGAGGGCCAGGGTATTGAGGAGGGGGAAGATCAGCAGAACCAAAGTCTAAGGTCAGTGAGAAGTTCAGAAAGCATCTGTTTGATGATACATTGCTAATGAGACCTTTAGGATATCCAGTTCTGCAGTGGGACCCTCAAAGATTTTCCAAGACCACCTGGTTACAGGATGGGTAGCACAAACCAGGCCCTCCCCAGCTTCTGAGACAACTTCCCACTGCCCTAGCAAAATGCAGAAGCTGTGAATTCCTAAGAGGTTTGTTTGAGCTTTTAGTTCTGAAAGTCCAAGAGAGTGATGCTGGCATCTAGTCATCTTTTGAAGATTCCATGGCGGAAGAGATTGTGTAGGAAAGAGTAGTGTGGGGGAAGGAGCAGAGTCACTCTATAACATGCTTTAGAGATAACTGACTCAATGTCTTCAGACGACACCAAAACTTGTATGAGCATGGCACCTCTGACATAATTCCATCTTAAAGATCCCGCATGTCTCAGTAATACTACATTGGGGGCCAAGCCTCAGTGTGGGGTTTGACAAGAACAAACCACAGAATGTAGCAGTTTGCATGTAGGTCAACTGTTTGGAGGTATTGACCTGTGCTCGGTCTTGAGTGGGGGAGATGGAAGAGAAGGGAAGATTCCTCACTTCTGTTGTCCCCTCCCTTTCAGTGTACTGCTGCTGTTGCCTGGCCAATGTCTCACTGCCCGGCATTGGAGGCACCATCCCTGAGTCGAAGCCTTTCTTCTATGTGAATGTGGCTGACATTGAGAGCCTGGAAGTAGAGGTGTCCTATGTAGCCTGTGAGTATGGGACCCTCCCCTCCTCTCCCTGTGTTCAAACCCTTTCTTCTCAGAAATAGGTTCTTGGATTCTTGGCTTTATAGTAGGATTGGGGTGGCTTTCTTTGTGCCCCCTTGGGGTTACCTTATTAATCCTGGGCTCCGCAGGCACCACAGAAAAGATATTTGAGGAAAAGCGGGAGCTGTATGATGTCTATGTGGATAACCAGAATGTAAAGACACACCATGACCACCTGCAGCCCCTGCTGAAGATCAACAGCGCAGACAGGGAGAAGTATCGCCGGCTCAATGAGCAGAGGTGAGGCAGCTGTCCGCCATATCCGTGCCGTGTGTACTAGTCAGTGCAGCCCAGGCCAGCACTGCAGGGCAGTGAGAAGCACTGTCCTGTTCAGGATGGCTCTGTGAAATCTGCACAAAGCCTACTCCACCACCCCTTTCCTTGAGCATTCCTAAAAGTGGGGGATGGGGAGCAAGGGGTGGAAATCAAGGGGAGTTCTATGCTTTAGGAAGCTGACATGCTGCCCTCTCTGCAGGGTAGCAGACACTCATGGGTGGTTTCTGGTGGGACTCTGAAATCCCGTGAAGGAACAGTTACAACACCAGCTTTCAGAAACACCCCAAAAGACTTTGTTTAGATTGTCCATGTATGTTTGGAATATCCATTTATCTACATGATATGGATCCATTTGGAAACTTGTATATGCACACTGTCCCATGTAACTCTCAATTCAGTTTATCCTAGAAGAGAAAGGGTTACCATATATTATCCCCATTCAGTGGACAATCAGGCAAGACAGTCACCTGACTAAGGGGGTTCCAGTGGCAAAACGGGCCACAGATCCTGGGTTTGAGTCCAGGCTTTGCTCATTCTTTTCCTAGTCTCTGGCCTGGCACTAACTCTGGCCTGGTGCTGTTTCTTGGGAGATAGGGACATCGTTGATGTTGGGTTGCTGCCAATCACATAATTGCATGCAGCAGCCACTAGAGTCTGATAGTGTTCTCCCCTCTAACAGGCAGATGCTGCTGTACTCCCAGGAAGTTGAAGGAGACTACAACCCTTGTGAAGAAGACCTCTTTGTGCTGTGAGTTGGCCTGGGCAGCAGCTATGGATCTCTGGGAATCCTTTCAGTACTAACCTCTATGGACAGACAACTTGGTTCGCGCCCATGCAATCCCACTACAGTTTTGGATGTCCTTTATTCTCAGGGCTCCCGGGGCTCGGTCCTCAGTGGTAGCCCGAGTCCTGCACACCTATCAGGGTGAACTCAGAGTTGCCAAAGAGACAGGGGCAGGTCCTAGAGAATATGGGGACCCTGAACATGCATCTTATTGACCATTTGCATCCGGAATGTCACCACATAGCTGTCATCTCTCCACCCTCTCATTTGTTGACCCTCTGGAAAGACTAGTTCCTTTGCTGAGTGTTATGAGGTCAGCTGAAAATTCTACCCTTGAGGAGAGACTCTCCAGATCTGGTAGACATGGGAAGGGCTGGCTTTCAAGTAGCCACAGGAAGTTTCAGAATCAGAGCAGAATGTGATTGAAGTAGAAATAAATGCTCTGGAGAGTCCTTAGCTTTGACAAGGGCACCTCCACGGAGCTTTATCTTGTCTCCGAGTCTACTTCCTAATGCACACACACTGTGTCTGGGCAGACACAGTCTTGTCAAGGTGTGACAAGCCATTTTGTTACGTCTCTGGAAAGCCCGACTCCAAAGCAGCATGGCTGAATGGATGCCTTTCTAAGCCCAGCTCATTTACTCATTCAGCATGAGTGTAAAGCTGTGACCCTGAAATCCTTTTTCTTAATGTATAATGCTCCCGCAGACACCTTCTCGAAGAGAGCACACACCCTGAGCACTATGAGCCTTGTCATCTTGAGTGCAGTGTGCCTCCCCTTTCCACTGCTGGCTTCAGAACCGCCCTGTGCCTGCTCCAGCCCCTCTGAGCTCTCCCTGTCTGTGTACTGCATCAGTGACCTAGGGCTGCACGGCCAGCGCAGAGCCCTGTGCTCTGTAGCGAGGCTTGTTGGCTACCAACTGCAGCGGTCCAGTCAAGGCTTTGAACAATGTGCATTTCAGTCTCTGGCTTGAAGTGTTGGTTTCGGAACTGCGCTACCAGGTTCTGTGTTTTCACTCTTCCCTGAGGGTTACGCACAGGGAGAGAAGCTGTTTATGGAGCCTCTCCGGAAGGCTATGCTTAAAAAAGGAAAATCGTCATCAAGCCACCATCCCTACAGATTACTCTATCATATGCTGATTCTTGCCCTATGATTTCCTTGCTGAAATCATTCACATTCTAATAAACATTTCACATTAACCCCATCTAAAAGTTGTTAGATTTAATTTGGAAGTTTCTGCACAGTTCAGGCTCTGTGTGTTTGGGTTATCTGGTTGACATTTTGCTGTGTCTTCTCTCCCTTTCCTGTCTTGGAAATGCAGGTTTTTCCTAGAGCAAAACAACCGAATTTTTCAGACTCTGTTGGAGGTGTCCGCCAGTCAAGACAAAACTCTCACAGCAGAGCATGCCCGCGGCATGGGACTGGACCCCCAGGGAGACAGGAGCTTTCTGATGGACCTGCTGGAGGCCTATGGCATCGATGTCATGCTGGTCATTGATAACCCCTGTTGTCCATAGGAGTACCAGGACTTGGTGGTGAGCCGCTCATGTGGGGTGACAGGAGCCTGGAGTGCACCCCAGGCCCTCGGCAGCTTCAGTTTAAGTTAACACAAAGGACTGTTTAGACCCTCCAACCCATGTAACGTGTGCCATTTCCTTTCTCCCCTCCACCCTGGGGCTGAGGTGAGGCCATCCAGGTTTTGTAGCCTTTGGTTGGACATTGGAATCTACTGTCTTCCACTGCTGCTGCTTTGGGGTTAGGCTTGGGAGTTCTGTCAGTCAGAGTGAGTCAAGTTCTGGGATGAACTGTTCAGAAGATCTGTACGTCTTCGTCCTCTGTTGCATACAAGAATATGGTAACCATGAGTCCTAGTGTGGCCTTAGATGTTCTTCTGCCTAAAACCAGAAACTAATCAGATGACCTTTTAGGGTCACCAAGTTCTAGGGGTTGGGTTGGGATGACCTACTTGTCATAGGACAAGTCTGCATCTTCTAGGTTGATTGGAGTGGGGAAAAGGAAAGCAGTGTTTTTGACAGAATGTCAGAGAAAGGTGGAAAACTAGAATCTTTGAAATCCTTTCTAAAGTAAGGTAATGGTAGCGACACAGTATAACACACCCCTAGCCGCTCCTCCTGCATCTGAATCCCCTCCGGATGGGTTGGTGAATTCTGAAGGTTGGAGCTGGCCCCAGAGCTTATAAAAGTAAGTTCATTTGACATTTGAGTCCCTTTTGAATTCAGAAATGTAGCCAGGGTCTGAGCTGGTTGACTCAGTTTGGGATGTGTGTGGTTTAAAAATCCCACAAACATATCTTCAGCAGAGAAAACATTCCTTAGCCTGAGCAATTGGATCCATAGATCCAACAGATTTGACAGGGAAAATAAAAAGTGCCTCGCCTGACAGAATAGCTGGAAACCGCAGACAACCAACCATGCCCGCTTTCTTTGGCCTGCGATGGAACTTGCAGTCACCTTGTTCTTTGGGGCTGAGTCACTCGCAACTGCCAGGTTCCTAGATGAGACACTAGGTGAGAGGCAGGTGTTACCCATACTTAGAAAGCCAGTTCCAGTGCTAGTCTCCTTAAAGATTTTGACTGAGAGTTTGCATTCTCAGTAATGATTTCTTCTCCTGTGCTCTTCCTTCCTGCCTCTGTTACATGTGAACAGCTAGTTAGCCATCCAGCATTCATGTCTGTAGCCAAAGAGCAGTCAGGCGCTGTCCGCAGCAGAGAGAACTTCAGATCATGGGGTTGTGCCTCTTATCTCAATTCTAGGTTCTCGCTTAACTCAAGTATTTTCTCTGTAGTTCCCTGATTAAAAATTCAAGAAGAGATCTGCGTGTGTGGAAATGCAAACACACACTGATGAGTCAGGGTAACATCTTTTCTATAAATATATAAATGAGTTTAGGCATTGACATAAACTGTTCAGCTAATAGGTTTTTCTCCTCTGCAATGTGGGTTTAGCCGTCATCCCAGTAACATGTTTACAAAAAACACAGCTGTGCTCAGTGGTTGAAGTTTCAGCTCCTTCCTATGGCTGATTTCTCCTCTTGCCCTAGGGCCGACTGAACAGGGACCATTGGATGCTGATGAAACAACACTTCCAGTAATCTCTGAGAGCCTCAAAGTTGGGTGCAGATAGCTAACCAGAGATAGGAAGAGCCCTTTCTGAGAACCTCCCTAGAGCCTTCTGCTTGCCACCAGTTTCCTGTGCTGTTGCAAGCTGATCTAAAGAGAACAAGGGTGAGAAAGGCTGTCCTTTGTGAAGTTGGCCCTTGTGGACACTTTTTTAACTAAGCAGCTGTTTTCCTGGTCTCTTTGTACCCTGCCCACCCTTGCAGAGGACCAGTGTATAGGTAGCCCCAGAGGGATACAACCCCCAGATGATGCCATGTCTTAGGTCATAGGTTCTGGGCTCAGCTGACCCCAGAGCAGAACTTCTTATTCAACATCTCTTTCAATCCTTTCCTACTCTGCCAGCTTCCTCCTGCAGAGACCCCTGTGTGGCCCCACAGATGTATGCTAGCACCTCTGCAGCCTTTGCTTCTCTTTATCAGCTTCAGAGTACGTCTGAGAAGTGAATTCCTGTCTGTGTCCCTGTGAAGTCTCACTTCACACCAGACTGGCCCCCCGCAGTGGCAGTGAGCGATGCAGCCTGCCTCATGTGCTGCAGGTTCCCCATAACGCGAAGGAGTTTGCGTAGACCGATACAGGACCCTCCACGGCGATGTCACAGAAGCTGGCAGCCACAGGATTTGCTCTTTTGTCACTTTTGAAATACTTTCTGAAGACCTATCTGGTTTTATTAGGAAGAAAGAAGTGAGTTCACACCTTTCACAACTTTCTAGGTCTGGCGGTCAGCAGAGTCAGGCATTTTTTTTTTTTTTTTTAAATTACCACTGGCCTCTAGGGAACAGGATTAAAAATTCAGATGTGGGTCCTGCCACTCTACTGGTGGCCCCCACCAGATCCCTGTCTAAGCTCCCTTCTGGGGAGCACTAAACCCCATCGGTACCATGCTGTGAACCATGTGCCAACCCGGAAGCACTTTCTGACTTGATTTGCTGGCTACTCAGTCATTTTTAAGTTAGAAGAAATTCCAAGTGGCCACAATCCTCAGAGGGATCGGGGCTTTAGATTTGTGGACATTCATATTAAGTATAACAAAGGCCTCTTAAAGTGGATGTTGTCAATTTCATTAGCAGATGGTAGCAAATACTTGGCTAGCTGGTGCCTGGCTCAGGACTCTTTCTCCAGAAGGAGTAAAAAATAGCAGAGCTTATCTCCCCCCAGTCTTCAGAGGAAGGCCAGGTCATTGCTTGGTATTAGCTTCGGCTTTAAACATGGAGCCTTCCCTATGCTGGGCGCGGATCCAGGCCAGTGTTGGTGTCCTACCCAGGGCCCATATGGTCCCGCCAGTTAGGAGTACAGTGTGACAGGAGGCGTTGGCCTCTCACCCTCCCTGGCTGTGGGAGAGAAGCTGTGGTAACAGAATAGGATAGGAACTCAAGGCTGTAACTTACCTTGCTGGAAACTACAGGAAAACCACGGGAAAGATGAGAGCGACACTCAGGAGGCAAGAGTGCTAAATGCTTCGTGGGAAAGTTCGCTTACATACCTGCTTTAGCTAGGAGATAGAGGTAAATTTAGTCATAAGTGGCTGTCTTCCTTCTGGTGGTGATAGGCTGTGCACCTGCTGTCTTGAGGCACTGAAAGTGCATGGATGCAGTGAGAGGGGAAAATGGGACTTTCAGGGAGACTTGCACAGGGTGGTACCCAGTTAGCCTCTAGAGACACAGGTACTCAGGAACTGTCCTTTCCTTAAACTGCACAGTGGAAAGTGGATTGAGGTGCTCTCTCCAGGCTCCGTGTAGTAGTCCTTGCAGTGGTAAAGAAGGAATATAGGGTGTGGATGACAGAATTACAGGATAATGCCGAGTTTCACAGTGAACTTGCCTTACCTTGAGAAGAGTTTGAAAACTGATGAGAATCTCTATAGGAAGACCAACAGGCCCTCCAGGGCTGCCATCTCCCCATCAGACTTGCAGGCTAGTAGGCTATGATTCAGAGAGCTGTCAGCCCTCCTATCTCTCGCCCATTGCTCACAGTTCAACCCCATGGTGAGGATCCTTGGGGGCCTGGGGGCTTACCTCAACAGACCTAGTCTCATCCCTTCTCATCTCATGAAAATCCTTTTCTGATTCAGGTAGGGGAAGGGGAGAGGCTGAGGGCTCCTTTATACCCAGCGCATGGGTTTTGACTCTTCCACTTTATTGCTAGCATACCTCTGTTCCCAGGAGCAACTGGAGTACTGAGTGTTGTAGGAAAAAGACTGTGAATTAAGGTAATGGTTTCCCTATGAGAAACGCAAGTTTATTTTTATATCAGTGTTACTGAGTTAGTACAGTGTCTCAGTACTACAGTGTTGCAATGGAAAGGAACTGCAAAGTCATAATCTAAGAAGGAATCGTTAGCTTTGTAATTGGATAGCCGCCGAGGCCCTTAAGTGTCACTGTCCATGACAGTGTATTGAAGCGTGAGCACAGACTGTGATATATTTTTCAATGGCACTAGTTGGCCTGGGAAGGATGAGATGGGCACCAACTTTGGCTGAAGCTCCAGGACAGAAGGGGATAAATGCAGTCCTTCAGTGACTGCTTCCTCCTGGTCAAGAGAGAGGGTGGGAATGAGAGGTGATTTTCTAGTTGGCACTTTAATTCACTGTAGCGGCTGCAAGTTGGGTGACGATGCTGTAAATTTAGAAAAGGAATAGGAAGTTTCTGGTGCTATATAGAGAAATGAAGATGGGATAAATAAAGCTCTGCTTTCATCTTTCTAGAACTTATTCTAGAATTTCAACATGGCCCTGGCTCTCAGAACCATGTTGACCTCAATTCTGAAAGGTTTACAGCAGAGGATTTATTTACTTTCACAGCAGGTGCCTGCTCAGTCTCACGGTGAGTTTATTTTGCTTCCTGATGATACTGGGACTTATGGGGGCAGAATAGGGTTTTATAAATTGTGTATAGATGGAACTTCAAAGTGAAATACCCAGACAGAGCAAATATATTTAATTGACATTGTATCTGGGTAAATTAAGCAAAGATATAAAAAAGTTAGGAAAACAAACTTTGTGTTTGCTGTGCCCTCATCAGCCATCAGAAATGGGGGGATACTGGCTGGGCTCCTCAACTGCCAGCAGGGGTGGCTTCTAGGATTTGGAATAGAGGTAAACAAAAACAAGTTCTTTATTTGTCCAGAACTTGCTGGCTAAATTTTTATATAAGTCTGGAATATAATCCTTTCCTGAAGAATAGTTGTCACCAAGGAAATCTGTTTTCCAATTTTTTTTTCTTTTTAAAACATGAAGTGTCCCTGTTGCCTTAAATGTAAAAACCTATTTTGAGTAATAACCCCAGCCTAAGAGTTATAGCAATAAGAGAACCCGAATCTATTTTTGTTTCAAGTCTTTACCTCTATGACAAAGTCAGAAAGATAACTGGTAAGTTTTGCTCTGAGTACTACTGCAGACCGATGTATCTTTTCTCTGTGTCTTCAATTGTGTGTTATTTACAGACCTGAAGAGAGCTGGGCTTAACCCTGAGGCTAAGTGCAAATGTTTCTTGAGTTGATTCTTTCTGTGGTACAAGTAACACCTGTGTATATCATATCTGTATATATCTGAACCAAGTTATGTGCAGAGGTTGATAATAACTATATTTACAAAAAACTCCAAATTTTTACAATTAAAGTTCACATTTTAACATGAGCCTGTGTGCTGTGATCTCTAGCAAGGTGTCTTTGGTAAGAAGGAATGATGATGGCCCAGCCTGTGAGAGAGCCCAAAGGCTAAATACTGCTTTTACCTACAGAGATGAGGACAGACACTGGGGAGCTGCAGCCAGTCCTTTGAGAGACTGTGGTTGGATAAACATCTCCAGGTAATGGAAACTAAAGTCAGAGAACCAGGACTGTGTATCCTTAATCCCCACAGGAAACTTCTAGACTCTAGAGAAGCTATTTTGTGTCAGAAATATCTTCTCAGAGTTTTATATAGATATATGTGCACATGTTTATCTGTACTCTAAAACTTTTATTTCAGCTTTGCCTTTGGGGAGTTATTTTAAACCAGCAAAGAGTGAATGGCAACACCGACAGCAAGGCTAGGTTTCTATTTTCTAAGTGGGATGGCCATTATCTAATAGTGCGCCTTATAAGAACTAACATTCTTACATTGTTCTTTAGTAATGTTCTTATGTCAGTTGCTTGTATAAAGATCAGAGGTGACCCCCATGATCTCCTTTGCAGAGCTGAGCATCTGCATACTTGTTGTTAAATGTGGGTATTTTATGGGTTCCAAAGAACAAAGCAGTAGACAAGTCCTTAAAGGAAACCAGGGAGTAGCCACCCCCCGACCCTCACCAGACAGGGTTTCTCTGTGTAGTCCTGACTGTCCTGGAACTCTGTAGACCAGGCTGGCCTTGAACTCAAGAGATCTGCCTACCTCTGCCTCCTGAGTGCTGGGATTAAAGGTGTACGCCACCACCAGGCATGTGAGTAAAATTCTTAATGTGGGTCCAATATCTTTTCCTAACCACATGGCATTATGGTTAGACTCTGAAGCTACACAGTGTTTTAGGAACGAACACTGGATTCTATACTGTTCTTTCATGCTGTTACAGAAGCACAGATTCTTTTATCTCCTTACCCTCCAGAGCTGGCACGGGGTAAGTGATTCCTGCTCATCTTCAGACTCATCTATTTGTTGATGATAGAGCACAACATTTGCCTCCACCATAAACATACAGAAATAAACAGACAAACCTTATTTTGTATTCTTCAATTGAGGGCTTTCTTGTAGGTGCTCTCTGCTGATCCATTCATGCACTGATTTTACTGGAATGGGACATGTGGGTTATATCACTGTCTGTAAATTTTATCTTCCTCAAGTTCCTGTTGTTATGGCTGTCACTTTCCCTTTCATGACGACAAGGGCTCAAGCCAACTTCATACAGTGTAGGCCTTCTAGAGTTCAAGGTCTTCTGGGCATGAGTAAAGAAAATGCCCATGCTAGAATTAAAAGTGAATGGTACTGGAGCTGGAAAGATGGCTCAGCGATTAGAACCCACGTTCAATTCCCAGCACCGACATGACAGCTAACAATTGTAACTTCAAGATCCGACACCCTCACACAGATATACATGCTGACAAAAGACCAATGCACATAAATTTTTTTTAAAAGATGTTTTAAAAAAAAGTTGATGGTACTAATGATCTGGCAGGAATTCCTTATAGAAAGTCAAGTGCTTTTACTTCTCAGCTTGCAACACACTAGATGAAGATCTAATCAGATTGTTAGTTAAAAGATCATTATTAATATTCATGCAGTAGTATGCTTTTTCCCACTAATTTCAAAGCAAGTAAAAATGATGTTATAATTCTTACATCTACTTTGTGGGCTCATGAATAATGAGAAGTGAAAAAGGAATGTAACAGATACTGGATATCCTTGTCTCACCAGAAATAACATTTATATATTGGATAAATGAGCTAGTTAGGAACAACAACATTCTAATAACATAATTTTTAATTGCCAAAAATTCATTACTGCTTCAAATAACTATTTCTAATAATATATAATTGTTAAAACAGTTGGTCTGTAATGAGTTTGCACTTAAGTTATTTTTGCTGAGAAAAAGCAAATGATAGACAGTGGTATAGAAATGTACCCAAGGGAGAGAAAAAAAATAGTTTAAAAATTTCATATAGGAAGAGTTTGTTCACTGGTTTATTTATATAAATAAATGAGGGGTGCATTTAAATTACACTGGATATGTTTAAAAGAATGATGCAACACTTTATTTGTAAACGGTATTTACACAACACTAGAAAGTATACTGACAAGTGTTTAGCTTCCCATGAAAAATGATAGATGTCAACACGAATACGTGATTTTTAAAAAATATATATAATACATTTTGGAAAATCAGGAGTTTTGAAGTAGTTTTAAAATACATTCTCCAGGTCTGGTTGGTTCAGCTGGGAAGGAGCCTTTTAAAATGAAGATTCCTGCCAGATTGAGCTCCACAGTTTGGGGGTGGGTCCCAGGTCAGTTAGTTTCAACATGCGCTTCTGTCGTACACATGCAAACTAACAATGAAGAAGCAAAAATTTGTCTTTTAATAGCATTTTATAATATGTTAGCCATGGCTGAAAAGGAAACAACCTCATGTCTTCTTTCTGGATTGAGACCAACCAAAGTGGAGATCACAGAGGAACAGCACCCTTGAGAGAGGCACCTGAAGGCGGCAGCTGCTTCCCTTGGATGCCCTAGGATGGTCAAAAAAACTGAAACAGTAGCTTAGTCTCCATATTCCACTCTCCACTGTGGGGCAATTATAAAATTCCAGCCCTTTCCAACTCACTGAGCACAAGAACTTCCTTGAACCGGCCTGAGCCAACCACTATGTGGGAGGGATCAACTATCACAACACAGGAAAGCATGACCTAAAGAACCCTGGTCACCAAGTGGGTGACAGGGTATGTGTTCTAGGAAGCTCTACAGGAGGAGGGGTCAGACTACTTGCCATGAAAATTCCCTTGGGATCCTGTGAAAAACACTCTGGGGAAAGATGAAGCACACCCATTCCCTTGTGGTCCCACTGGTGGCGCGAAGGGCAGCCCGCCAGCACCTTGCTGCAGCTAGATCACTGGGATGCGCTCTGCAGCATCTGCTCCCTCTTCCGTGGGTCACAGAAGAACTGCAGTTTCCTGGGCAGCAGTGTCACCTCCACAGGCATGGCCTCATACTCCTCGCTGTCGATGCTGAAGGAGCCCTCAGTTCCCTGGAGAGAGGTGGGGAGGGTTCTGAGTGTACCTCTGTGACCTCATGGATGAGGAAGCATCTCTGCTGAAATCAGTCTAACAAAATCTCCCAGTGCTCACTGATCCTAGAAATACCTCAATTATCTCTCTGTCCATAAAAAGGGATTTTTCTTTTTTAAAATTTCTATCTCAAAAAACAATTTTGTAGCTTGAATACGGTTAAAATTTTAAAATATTTACCAAAGGACAAGAGCCCTTTGATATTATACATGTATGAAATTATCAAAGAACTAACATGATAACCAAGGATATCCGTTAGGAAAAAAAAAAGTTGATGAACATGTAACCGAGGGCCAGGGACCATAATTTTTCTAAGCTGAAAGCAAAAAAGTCAGTTAATTTTCATTTGAGAGACATTGTGTCCACTGACACATTTTCATTATTCCCCAGACTTGCTGGGCTCCGGACGTGGATGTGTCAACACTAGTATCATTAGAGACTCGTTGGGGCCGGCCCAGCCATAACTCATTTAATCCAGCATTTGCTCCATGAAGGTACGGTGGCAGCACATGGGGACACCTCCCATTGGCCTACAGTTTCAATGCAGTACAGCAGCACCATGGCCACCGCTCTTCAGAGACCTGCAGTAAAGCGTCTCTGGGGCAGCAGCAATCAAAGTACCTTCAATTCCTGCATCTTCACGTTTTATTCCTACTTCAACAGGTAGGAATAAAAGCATAGCACACAACCACATACTTTACAGGAAAAAGTAAAACCCACTGCTTACAAGCTATAAATTCCTAGACAATAATACATTATAAATGTCTTTTGTATTACTGGCATGAAGAAGCAAAGGGCAGGGGACATAAGGATCACTTTAAGGGAGCAGCCTGGCCTAGAGACTCGCGTTCCCAGAGGTCTGATGCAAATCAGTAATTTAGAAGCCATTCTCCTTTACCTCAGAACTGATAATGAGTTTGCCAAACAGAAGGTGCCTAAAAGGCAGTCAGGTAATATGGAAGAAGGAGGAAGAAATGGAGGGACAGACAGACCAACCCAAGAGAATGGCTGGGCCCCCCCTTACCTCAGGAAGGAGGAGAGTGCAGCGGCTGGCCTGGAGACACTCAGTACCAGCTGCTCGCAGGTCAGGGTCTCTCACCTTCTTACTTCTGTTAGTGTAAGAAAAAGCGAGGTTAAAATCCTTGATGGCAGCTGCATTAGACTGCAGAAAGCCCAGTCCTCCCTTTTGAGGGCAAGTAAGCAACTGTGAAGACCAGGGCTCAGTGACTGATTCCCTAGGATTCTGGCCCAGTGTTGTCATAGCTTCTAGGGCGAGTAGACTGACTACTGACGTTCTTGCTGCAGGGAGCGGCATAAAGCTGAGGCCAAGTTTCTCTCAATTGTTCTACATCTATCTAGTTCGTAAATTGTTAACCTCGAGTTTAAAAATTAGGATATAATTAAATCCTTTGAGAAAAGCATCACACTTTATTTATTAAAGACAAAGTAGCTTTATTCTACCTTAGGGTAGATAATTCTTTAATCTC
>JAQHUG010000391.1:659957-672780 GCA_028555095.1 Dicrostonyx torquatus | reverse complement strand
ATGGAACTAGAAAAAAACATCCTGAGTGAGGTAACCCAGACCCAGAAAGACAAACATGGTATGTACTTACTCATAAGTGGATACTACACATAAAGCAAGGGATAATCAGCCTATAGTCCATGACCCCAGAGAAGCTAGGTAGGTAACAAGGAGAACTCTAAAAGAGACATATATGGATTCCCCTGGGAAGGGGAAATAGACAAGATCTCTTGAAAAAATTGGGAGCATGGGGGTGGGGGAGGAGGGAAGAGAGGGGAGAGGGAGAGGAAAAGGAAAAAAAAAGAGGAAAACATGAGGGAATGGTATGGCTGAGATGGTAGAAGGACAGATAGGGAGAACAAAGAAAAATATATCTTGATTGAGGGGAGCCATTTTGGGGCTAGCAAGAAACCTGGCACTAGGGAAATTCCCAGGAATCCATAAGCTAAGACCCTAAGCAGTATTGGAGAGGGTGCCTAAACTGGTCTTCCCCTGTAATCAGAATGACTGCCTTAATTGTCATCATAGACCCTTCATCTAGCAACTGATGGAAGCACATGCAGATATCCACAGTGGAGTACTGGGCTGAGCTCCTAAATTCCAGTCAAAGAGAGGGAGGAGCAATAATATAAGCAAAGAGGTCAAGATCATGATAAGGATAGCCACAGAATCAGCTGACCTGAACTAGTGGGAGCTCACTGATTCTGGATTTACAGCGGGGGGGAATCTGCATAGGACCAAAACTAGACCTTTTGAATATGGGTGACAGTTGTAAGGCTGGGGCAGTCTGTAGGGCCACTGGCCATGGGACCAGGATTTATCACTACTGCTTGAACTGGCATTTTGCAGTCCATTCTCTTTAAAGGGGTATCTTTCTCAGCTTAGATATAGCGGGTGGGCCTTGACCCTGCCTCAAAGTGGTGTGCCGGACTTTCTTGATTCCCATGAGGAGTGGATAGGGGATGAGGTGGGAGGAAGATGGGAGGTGCAGAAGAAGAGGGAGTGGGAACTGCAATTGATATGTTGGTGCAGGAGACTTGTCTGTTTTCTGTCAGTCATGTTTTAAATAAATGCTGATTGGCCAGGTAGGAAGTATAGGTGGGTCAACCAGACAGGAAGTAGAGGCAGGGCAAGGAGAAAGTCTGGGAAGCAGGAAGCTTCCCTGGCATTCCTGAGCAGATCTCCAAGGAAGCAGCATGTGTCCCTGGCCCAGCTGAGAAAAGGTACCGGCCATGTGCCTGGCATGGATGGGAACAATGGGTTAATATAACTTATGGGAGCTAGTAAGAAGCCTGAGATAATGGGCCAATCAGTTAATAACCTAATGTAGACTCTCTGTGTGATTTTCTTTGGGGTTGCCGGCTGTGGGGTACTGGGAAGGACAGAAACCCCAACAAGCCAGCCCTCATGTTACAATATGTAAAATGAGAAAAGAATGGTTTTTTTGTTTTGTTTTGTTTTTGTTTTTTTCGAGACAGGGTTTCTCTGTAGCTTTGGAGCCTGTCCTGGAACTAGCTCTTGTAGACCAGGCTGGTCTCGAACTCACAAAGATCCTCCTGCCTCTGCCTCCGGAGTGCTGGGATTAAAGGTGTGCACCACCACCACCCGGCTGAAAAGAATGTTTTAAAATAAATAAATAACTTTTAAAAAAGAATATGAAATTATTCCTCTCTCACTCTAGACTCAAGTCTTGGCAAGATACCAATGTTTCTTCTTACCCCCCTGTTCGGTTATTCATGAAAGCACAAGCAAGTGGACTGAGTACCCTACACTCAGAATAACAGCTCCATCTGTTATCCATCCAAAGAGATAGCTATATCTCTTTGAGGTCTACACAGTACCACAATAAGGGGGTGTGTCAGTTCCCATTGGAGAGCATCCTCTGCCCTCTAGTTTTTTTATAAAAAGATTTCTACTTCTATGTAATTCATTTTTAATTTTCCATGTATTTGTGTGAGTGGTACACATACCACAGCCTATGTGTGGAGGTCACAGGACAAGGCTCAGATGTCAGTTCTCTCTTCCCACCGATTGGCTCCTGGGAGTCAAACTCAGGTTGTCAGCCTCGGCAGGAAATACCATCTCAGTGGCTCCTATCTAGTTCTAAGAAGACATTTTTCCATGGTTTATTCACTTTTATTTCGCTTTTTTCTTATCCATTCATTTTTATTCATTTAAACACCTTATTCCAGATTTTCCCTCATAGAAATATATCATCCACCTTACCAGCTCTCTAGAGTCCAGTGACCACCATTATACACTGACAAGTGTCACTGAAAGTAAATATATACTGAGTCTCATTATGTGCAAGGTACTCAGGTCCAGAGAAAACGAGAAGACAAAGTATTACATAGAGATTATGAAGGTGTTCAAGAACCAAGAGAAAACCTAACAGTTCCTCTATAAAAATCCCCATGAGATGGGATTCACTGTGGGCTCACAGCTCCACATCAGATCTGGACAGCTTCTGACAGGAAAACATGTAAGTTAGTAGCTATTAATATCAGGGTTCTGCTGTTTTGTAACATGCTCCATTTGAAATGTTGGTTACTACCTAGAGAAGAGCTGCTTTCAGCATAGCTAAGATTACTTTCAGTACAGGCCTTCGAACAAATAAAACCACTAACATGAAAATCTCCTCAATTATGTGAAGCCAAAAACACAAGATATAATTTAAATATACCTCCTATCTTCCATCTCAGATGAAGCAAGAAAATAGAAATACCGAATTTTTTAAAGAAAAAAAAATTTGTTTTCCACATAATGTAACAAAAGGACATGAAAATAAAGGGAATATTACTAAATGTCATTGTATTTAAAAAGTTAAAGGTTGCCTTATTCCCTATCAAATATTGGCTGACAAGCGTGTTATTTAATTGCGTACAAACGAACTTCTTTAAATAGCACCAATTAAAATCCCACCTTCAGCATCAGCCTGTGCTGTGGGGAGCGGGATTCAGAATGAACTTCAAAATGACAAAACAAACTGCTTTATCAAAATTTAAACAAATGTGAAACAAAGAGAAGCTAGGAATGGGAATAAACCTTCTGCCATCAGCCATAGGTAAGGCAGCTGCGGCAGGGGAGGCAGCCAGATCCCAGACACCTGTCTCAGAGTCAGAGGCTGCTCTGAAGGGTATTGGGATGAAGCATCTGCATCCACACATCCAGAGATACTGGGAACCAAAGTACAAGACATTCCTGAAACCATACTCTCCACCAAAAGAAAACTATCAGTCTAGTCAAGTGTGGCTTATGCATAATTTACCCCTGGGAGCTAACACATTCCCCTTGCCTCTCCTGTCAGGGTCTCAAACTCAGTGTGCCTAAAATAGAATACAGAATCTCTTCCTCAAACCAATTCTTCCTGGTGACTTCCTTCTCTCTGCATCACCAATTATACCAGTCTTGAAGGCGTAAGATGATTTCTCCGTGTTCCTCTGCCCCAGCCAAATACTCAGTCACTCTCCAGGCGATAAGCACAGCTGGCATGGCAGAGAGCTAAACTGAGCCACAGTGTAGGCATCTGACCCACACCTCCTCACACCGTCCCTGAAACTCAGCTGCCAGACACATATAATTATGCCTCCTGTGGGGGCAAGGAGCTGAGGCTCAGAGTTAAGTGGTTTAAGTAACTTGACAAGGCCATGCAGCTGACAGGTAGCAGACCTGAAACCGGAGATGCTTGCACCTTCAAAGCTGTGTTGGCCACAGCACCACAGCTCACACTTCCTGGATTCTCCTTTCCTCACAACCCTTTGTTTCAGCCATCGGTGGCTTTAAGGTCAACTTCTGAAATGTGCCCTGCTCAGGAGTGAGTTAAACTTCTAGAATGTTCATAATATTCTTCTCCCCTCACGGTCTTTACTGCTACTCAAACCCAGGTGTCCTATACAAAGCCTCCCACTACCTGGCTTTTCCACGGCTGATGAAAACATGCAACTTCACTTACGTTCTCCTTCTTCCTTTTTATTTATTCTTTGTGCCTTTCACATCATTCATCCCCATCCCATTAACTGCCCTGTCCTGTTGTGTCACACTTTACCAGGCTCCACAAACCCACTACACTGCCATTTCCTGCCTCTGCTTGAGCAACTGACCATTCCTAGAACACTGTGCCCAGCAAATGACATCTTTCTTAAGTTTCCCTCATGAGGAAAAAAAAAAAATCAAAAGCTGTGTTGCTTCTGTTAATGATCTTTGCAGCAATAGCAGTCTACGAAACATTTGTGTGACAACCCACAGAGATGGGTACTATCGCTGTTTACTATCTCTCGGTTATAGGCAAAGAATGCAAACCTGGAGATGTCACATTACCCAGGGCTCCATGACTTGTGGTGGTCTGAATGAGAACGGCCCCATAGGTCAGATCAAGGGTTCGGGCATATTTTACTGGTTGCAATGGTTTGTGCCCTATTATTCTGAAGTCATGCTGTGTGAAATTTCAGGTTTAGTTTACACTAATTCTATTTGTATGTGAGAGTACCTGCATATATGTATGTGCACCATATATATGCATGGTGCCCAGAGAGGTCAGAGGAACATATCAGATTCTCCTGAAGATGGAGTTACAAGGGATTGTGAGAGACTATATCAGTGCTGGGAAACACACACAGGTCCACTACAAGATCAGCAAGTACTCTGAAGCAGAGCCATCTCTTCAATCCCTACATCAGACTTCAAACTAGTCCTTTTCAGACCGTCTCATCATGTGGAAGGAGAAATGGAAAAGGCTCAGATCTTGTCTGATCACCTGGCAGGTCCTTGTCTTCCTGCCCCACTGGATAGCTCTCACATCATTCACTGTCCAGATACCATCAACACTTTGTTTTAACTCTCCCAGTCCTGAGTAGTTATTACCTCGAATTACTCGGAGCATCTACTTGACCTCATGTCTACAATACCCTAAGCTAGAGTTTTGCAGTTATCTCATTCCCCCCTTCAGTGACTCACAAGACACTACTATGCCCATTCCACAGTTGAAGAAGGTCCAGCTTCAAGAGCCCAACGTCACTGTGCTAGGACATGTCAGGGCTGTCTGACTCTAGTGACAACCTCCGTACTACACTGCTTCCTTTCTTCTTGTTAACCAGCAGGCTCTTTGCCACTAAGAGGCTGAGAAAAGTATGAAAGATGATTGCAGGTAAATGGCTGACATGATGAACTAGCAGCCTAGAACACAATCTTCCCCAGGGATCCCAGAAGGCTCAGCAAGAGCAGTTGTAGAGGAATGAGCAATACTCATTCCTTTATTCTCAGCACACAGGGTCATTGCCTGCTTTTCAATTGCTCTCACAGAGCTGTGCTGAGAGAGTCATCCCTGCTGCTCCTGCCTACTACAGCAGCCTGCAGCAGGCAAAGTATACAGGAGAAATCTTAAAAAACAAAACAAACAAAAAAATTTCTTCTTGAGGCTTGGGAGAAAATAGAAAGAATTCTCAAAAGAGAAGAAATTTACAAATATTATAAACAATGGAATAAATCCTGAAAATGTGATATCAAAAGATTAATAAGAGGAGGCAATAAAAATGAATTATAGGCAGATAAAATAAATTAAAATCTGTCTTTCCCCCGAGACCTGCCGTGAATTTCCCCTCCCCCTTCTATTTACATGGAACCCAAAGAGAAGATGAATGTCTAAAGAAACACAATGACCCTAGAATTTATGTCTCTTACCTGCGAGCAGCCATGGGGTGGAGGGTCACTTACAAAATATGCCAAGTAAGGATGCAGTCTGGAGAACACCAGAATGAAACAAAACCAAAAGACATCCTGAAAGTAACTGACATGGATCACAGACTACTGAATGCAGCAGGTAAAGAATGAAAGGTGCTCACTCATTCAACTAAGAGGCTACTCATGACTTTTTCAAGAACATGCTCAATCAAATGGGATATAAACCAAATTTTACTAACCTGGTTTCAAAGTGGCAGAAAAGGGTAAGAGGTAAACATTAAAAATTGGTACAAATGGAAAGATAGGTAGGGCAGCAGACAAATAGAATTGTCACTTGAATGAAGATATGTTTAAGTCTGGAATGATTTTGATCAGCAAGGAAGAAGTGTGAGATTAGGGATACAAATGAAGGAGCAGATGATGGGAGGCAGATACAAAGGAGAGGCAGAATGACTGGCATTGGACAGTAGGATGGCTGCCTACCCATGAAGGAGAAAACACAAGTGTGCATGTGGAGACTGGCCTGTGCTCTGTAATTTCCTCTTTAAAATGGGAGTTAAGGTTGCCCGAATATAGAGAAGGCAGCAGATAAAACAGAGAAATTCATGAATATTTCAAGACACATTTGTGAAAGATGGAAGAGGAGCCTGACTACAGATGGAGCGCACTTGTTTTCGGGGAATTCAACAGCCTGGGTGTGTGGGTTCAGAAGGGGCAAATGCAATTGATACTTTACTCTGAATCCCACCCTTTCATCCTCTCCCATAAACAAAATGTACACTGAGTCCCTTCCATGTGCAGGAGCTTCAGGATAATACCATGCAAGACAAAGTCCATACAGTATTATGATAAGAGAAGACAGAAGCAGAAGAGAGTCAACACAATGGCGATGAGTGGTTTCACTTGTTGTTGTTGTGTGTGTGCGTGTGTGTGTGTGTGTGTGTGTATGTGTGTGTGGATGTGTGTGTAGTGCCACTGTGTATAGATGTGCTCACTTGTACACGTGTACTTGCAGAGGGCTGAGGTTGATGTTGGGTTTATTCCTCTATCACTCTACACCTTCTATTTGGAGACAGGGTCCTCAGGGAATCTGGAACTCAGTTTCAATTTAAACTAGCTAGACAGTAAGCCCAAAGGACTGTCCAATCTACACAACTACACAGAAGGGGTTACATATGCACACTGCCATATCTAACTTTTATGTGAGTGCTGGGGATCCCAATCAGATCCTCAAGTGTGTGCAGCCACTGAACCATCCTTGGCCCCACAACAGCAATGAATGTTTTATATAGGAAGAGCTCATAGCATTATGAAGAAAATGCAGAAGGATTGCCTAAGATTAGATGGGGAGAGCTCTTTGAGAAGTTAGTACTTGAGACTTGGAGAAACTTCAGTTGCCCAGAAAAGAATGCCATATGTGAAATGCCTTCTAGGAACTCTGAAACATAATAATCACATCACTGGAAAAGATCAGAAGGTCACATGCTAAAATGTAGAGCACAACAAGGTCACAGATGTATTCAGGTGAGGCCAAGTTTCTGCACAGCTGGTAAGAATCTGGGATTTGAGTCTAAACGCAATAGCAGTCTTCACTTGCAGAACAACAACATAGCAATGGTGTGCAAAACAGAAACAGACAGAAAGCTGGGAAGCTAATTTAATCAATAAAGGAGGCCAGTGTGGATGAAGATGCAGACAGTGAGGACGGACAAAAGAAACAGAACACATTAGGAAGCTCTAAAATCATTTAGAATCTATGCACAGGATGAGAAACGAGGATAAGGAGGAACAGAGGATGTTCCAATATCTAGGGAAATAAAATGATAGTAATATCAATAACTGAGGAGCAGGTTGGGCAAGAGGCTTTTGTTTTTAGGACGATGGGCCAGAAATACCTGTGAAGCAGCGGAAGAAAAGTACTTGTATTGGTTCCTTTTCTGCTGCTGTGGTAAAACACCAGCCAATGCAACTTAGAGAAGACGAGTTCATTTTAGCTATGGTTCCAGAGAGTGAGAGTCCATGACAGCAGAGCAAAGACATGGTGGCAGGAGGAGGATACTGAGGACTCACACCCTGACCCACAAACAGGAAGCAGAGAGAGCCAACTGGGAAGAGTGGGACCTTGAAAGCCACCCCTATTGAGACAGTTCCTCTAGTAGGGCCACACATCCCAAACAGCACCACCAACTGGGGATCCAGTGTTCAAAGGTCACAGATAAAGGGGACTTCTCATTCAAGTCAACACAGCACTTGATACACATTTAGGTGTGGAGCTCAGAAGACGTCTTTATAGAGACAAACAAAAACCTGGAACAGGACATCTAGAGATGTAACGGAAGACAGTATGGGCAGGTGAGATCATTCAGGAGAGGGCATGACAGGAGAAGAGAGCCTAGGGCAGAGAACTCTCTTCCCCCCCTTAAAGGAAGGGGTCACAGAGAACAAGAAGGGGAGTGGCAAAGACAGAAAGAGAGAGGAAGGAGAAACAGAAGTTGGGAAGGCAGAGACAACCAGGGAAATGTGTCTCGCTGTGGTAAGAAAGATCATGGGAGACTGCAAGGCCAGGAAGTACAGGTAAAAGGAATGAGCCAGAAC
Organism: Dicrostonyx torquatus; assembly: GCA_028555095.1. NCBI lineage: Eukaryota > Metazoa > Chordata > Mammalia > Rodentia > Cricetidae > Dicrostonyx > Dicrostonyx torquatus. The sequence goes on along the minus strand of JAQHUG010000391.1, from coordinate 664,530 downwards.
AAGTATGGAAGAAGAATAAATTAAAAGTGCTAGGAGGTAGCACATACCTACAATCCCAGTACTTGAGGCAGGAAGATACTAAGACCATAGCCAGCTGGGCTACACAGAAAGACTCCATGGAACTGAGGGTTGGGGTAGAAAGTAAAAAAAAGGGGGGGGGAACAAGGAGGAGGAAGAAATAAAAAGCATCTAAACTGGAAAGGAAGAAGAAAATTATCTTTTTACAGATGACATGGTCTTTTATACAGAACACTAGAGTGGTTACACCTGAACACAGAAGAAGTGTTAGAACCACACAACAACTTCAGCAAAGTTGTCAGATAGAAAAAGAATTAACAAAGCAAGCTGCACTTCCATACACAGAATAAACAATGTGTAAAGGAAACTAAGAAATCAATCACGTAAGACAACCAGAAAACATAAATATTTATAAGTAAATTTAGGTGAGAGAGAAGTGTTCCATAAAAACCATGAAACAGACAGGAAGATGCCATGTGCTCAAGGATTGGAAGACAACGCTGTTAAAATGGCCACAGTACAAAGCAGTCTACCAAGTTCATGCAATCCCTGTCAAAATCCCAATGGCACTTTTGGAGAAATAGTAAAAAGTCACCCCAGATCCATATAAAATCTCAAATAGCTTGAATGACCAAAATAATCTAGCAAAATAACAAAGTTGGAAGTCTCTCTCTTAGTAATTTCACAACTTCTTGCAAGGCTATAATAATCAAAATGTGGTTCTGGCAAACAGACTTCTATACACAGATACATGTACATGGAACAGAAAACCTAGAGGTAAACCTCCATTGTATACGGTCAAAATATCTTCAAAGAAAAAAGGCCCAAGACTACACAGCAGAGAAAGAATACCTTTCTATAAACAGTGACAGCCTGATACCTACATGCAAAACAATGAGGCTGTACCTCAGTATGATACCATATACACAATTAAACATAAGAGTCTAAAGGTGACCTAAAACTATGAAGCTCCTAGAAGTGAACTTGGGGGAAAGGTTAATGCCATTGGATTTGGCAATAACTCCTTGGATGTGAGAGTAAAAGCTCAGGCAAGGGCTGAGGAGATGGCTAGGGTGGTAATGTGCATGCCTGAACACATGAGGACCTCAATATGGAACCCGTGTACTCATGTGAAACACCAGTGTGACATCTGCAATCCTAGCACTGACAAGCAGATTCAGAGATAACCAGAACCTGCTGGCCAGCTAGTGTGGCCCAATCAAAGAGCTCTGGGGCTGATGAGTAACTGTCCCCAAAAATAATGTGGAGGGCAATTATAAAAAATACCCAACACTGACTTCTGACTAACATATATATGCAGAGACATTCACCATACACAAATCTACCCAAAGCACAGGCAACAAAAGCAAAGATAGACAATGGGACATCGACTTTAAAAGCTTCTGGACACCCAAACACAACAACAAATCAACAAATAGAAAGGCCAACATATAAAATGAGAAAAAAAGAACTGTGAATGATGTATTTCATAAGGGGTTAATATCTAGAACACACAAAAAATTCATACAACTCAACAACAAAGCCCATTTAAGAATGGGCAAAGAACATCAACAAACTTTTCTCCAAAAGAAATATAAGGGGCCAAAAAGTATGTGAAAAATATTCTCTGTATTTTTAGAAAAATGAAAATCAACACCACAACACCCATCACAACAAAACATAAGTTAATGCAGATGTAGAGAAACTGGAACTATTTTGCACTATGGTAGTACTATAAAAGCTATTACCAAAAACAGAAGACTCCTTAAAAAACTAACAATAGCACTTCTCACCATATGACCCAGCAGCCGTTCTTCTAGGTATGTCTCTAAAGGAACTGTAAAATAATCTAAGAGGTATCTGCTCTTCCAAGTTCACTGCAACTTTATTGACAATGGCCAGCAGACAGAAGTCACCCAATCTCCACTGAGAAATGAGTAAAGTAGGGTGTACACGTACGTGCAGAGGAATAGTAATTACTCAACCTTTGAAAAACCCTGACATCCTACAATGTGGATGAACGTTAAGGACAGTGTACAAGTGCAATAAGCCAGTCACAAAAGGGCAAACACTGTATGATCCTGCCTAACTGCATGTCTCTATCAGTCAAACTCATGGAAAGACAAGGGCTAGTGACTTCAAGGAATGGAGGAAAGAAAACAGAGATTGTTCAATGGGTATAGTTTCAGTTTTGCATAAACAAAAGGAGTCCAAGAAGTCTTTTGCACAACAACATGAACAACATGAGTATACTCAACAACATGACCTGTGCATTCACTCAGGAAGGATCAGAGTATGCAGAAGAAGCGTGAGAAAGAGAAAAGGGAGACTTGAGAGCTGCATCTGCGCCTGTAACCTTGGATTTCAAGGGTGGAGAAGGAGCACATGAGGCCTTCAGTCAAGCTGTTTCAAACCTCGTTCAGAGTGAGGCCTCTTCACGCTGGAGAACCAAAGGGTCTTTTAAAAAGTCTGAAGACTTCAAGTATCAGAGGACCTCTGAAAACACAGTGAGCTCTTCAGATCTTCACCTGGTGTTGACAGGGAGCCCCCAAAGAGCCGGCATCGGTGTGCTCAGAGGCCCTGCAGGGTCTACAGGCTCCCCTGAGGGCCAGGTTAGAAACTGGACGAAAGGCCTGCTAACTCTTTTCTTACCTTACAAATGCTAAGCTGTGCGGATACTAGCTAAGAAAACTTGGTGCTTAGCTCTGAGACTACTTGCAAGGAAAGAACCACTCCGTTCCAAAATATCAGACCACATACTACAGTGCCAAATTTTTTTTTGTCAGAAATAAACTGAGAACACTCATAAGAGTACCAAGTGTGGATCTCTTTTCCAATACAATTCCTACATCTTCCCTGGTCAACAAAGCAATATGGAATATTTGGATTTCTGTGTTGGTATATGTAAGGCATAGCACTTGGTCACCTAAAGACTATAATTACATTTGTTGTCTTAAGTTTTTATGATTTTTATACAGAAAAAAAAAATCTATGTATGTAAACTTACCATACAAAGCCAGAATAGAAAATTTGGCATTTTCTTCTCCTGCTACGTCTGAAGGCTGATATAACACATGATACACTAAATTCCTCATTCAAACACAAAGGGTGCCAAGCTGGGATCTCATTTAAATTAACCCAGGCTAATGAAATAGATGAAGATAGTCACTGAGGATGGAGAAAGCAAAGCCAATAAGTACCCAGCAGACAGGAGATGACAGACAGAGATCTCAGTAAGAAAACCTAGGCAATAATCCCAAGGAGATAGATGAGTTACAATGTCAATTTACTACTTACTTGGGAGAGGACTTTATTCCATCTAGAATGGGTCCTGATCTCTTCAAAAACAAATAAAGTGAATAAAAATTGCTTTCTTTCCAACCTCACTAACCATATGCATTGATGTGTAAGTATTAAAGCTATAGTAACTATACAGTTTCGTGTGCTTACTTATATAGGAAAGCTTACAAGAAGCTTTTGCCTTTTTATTTGAATAACTTTGTTTAGCCACCATATTTTATAATGCAGCTGAACAAAATTGCACCACAGGCCCTCTGGATCATTCTATAGTGGGATGCAGATGGGGTGGGGCTGTCAACACTTACCAGTGCTTTCCGTAGAGCCAGTGACCTCCCCACGTCAGAAAGCAGAGCCCAGCTGTAGTTTTCTTCCAGTGATTTCGAAGTGTTTTAAAGAATGCAGTCATCTTCTCCTACACATTTGATAGGCAGAGAAAGAAAAACAAATTACCCAAGATAAGCATGGAGCATCCTATTAGTCATTCCTCTATGGTCTCCCCTCCCCTTTTTCTTTTGTTTTCTCTTATCCACTTCTGCTGTGGGTCGTCTCATCCTTCCCTGTAACATCAGCAGCATCTTCTCATGCACTCACAACCTTCACTTCCTTCTTTATTCACTTATTTCTACCTTCACTCTCCTTCTTTCTTATCCAATCACCTTTCCCTATCCGTATCAGAAGGAAGGAGGAGGGAGATAAGTGGAGATTTCCAGGCTTCCTCTGATGTCTGTCTTCCTACTGCCCCACTACACCACTGTTGAGTATTTGTCCATTACATATGAGGAATTCAAAATACCAGCAACAACTTATTCAAAACAGAAGAAAACACCAGGTCTTCAATATTAAAATAAAAAAATGCTCATCTTACTAATCAAAGACATGTAAATTACAAAGAGCTTTATTATTCTCATATAAAGTTCAGTTTTAAATTATCATGTTCACTGATGACAAAATACAAGAAAGATACTCTTGCCTACTCCTGTAAGGAATGTAAATTAGCACAATTTGTTTATTCTGGTTTTGTATGGCATCATTTGATGATATTTATATTTATGAATGTGTTACCTAGCTTATCCACTAAAGTAAACTCTGAGAATGTAAGGCTTTGGTCACAGCTAGAACCTACACACCAAGTAAGATCTGGCACATGAAAGGTATTCTTGAAACATCTATCAAGTGAGTGAGTCATATAACAATTCAACCTTTTAAATGGAGAATTTTCAGAAATGTAGAAAAAACAATTTAAAATATAAAGTAA
>JAQHUG010000391.1:605887-632147 GCA_028555095.1 Dicrostonyx torquatus | reverse complement strand
GAGAGAGAGAGAGAGAGAGAGAGAGAGAGAGAGAGAGAGAGAGAGAGAGAGAGAGAGAGAGAAGACCCTTATCTGATTTTCTACGGGGTAAAAGCATTCAGGCCATGGGACCTACTTGGGCTGGGGTATTGCTGGTTTTAGGGTATGTATGACTGGAAACTTTTGTAATGGGGAGGACAGGGAAGAATGATGTAGAATTAAGAACGATGCAGAACAAGGGAGAACAAGAAGGAACAATGAGAAATGATAGATTAGAGAGAAGAATAAAGAATTATGGATAGACAGAAGCTGTTGTGAGTAGACTTCTTTACCCTCAGATCTTTAGCCCCCCTTTAGCTGTTCGTGGCATCTTTAATTGAACCCTGTTAGTTGTTCACATCCCATCCTCCTCTGTCAATAATACATGGCATCAAGCTGCCTTCGTTCACAGGATTTCCACCTTGTGGGGAAGACATATCCCTTATCAAATTGGGGTCCTTTGTGCAGAGTTCCTGAATGTGATATAATGAGCTTGATCTTATGGGCCACAAAGTCTCCAATGCCCCATTCCATGAAGCGTGGTATTTGAGGAATCGTGTAAAATTAATAGTGAAGCCCTGGGTTTGTATGCTTTCATGATTCCAGTTTGGAAGGATTCATACACAATTTTCCACCAATGTAAGTTTTTATGTCTGCTTTTTTTTTTATGTGATTTCTTAGCACAAAGGAGCCATAGGATCTAGGGCATCCTTTGGTTGCAAATTTTATCATGTCCACTCTTGGATTGAGTAAAGTTCGGCAGCCAGTATAAGTGCAGGCTGGAATTTCTTTTTTTTTTTTAGTTTTTCGAGACAGGGTTTCTCTGTGGCTTTGGCCTGCGCTGGAACTAGCTCTTGTAGACCAGGCTGGCCTCGAACTCACAAAGATCCGCCTGCCTCTGCCTCCCGAGTGCTGGGATTAAAGGCGTGCGGCACCACCGTCCGGCTCAGGCTGGAATTTCTGGAGACAGGGAAGTAATGTTCTGTCTCTGTGAGGAAAAAAGTGTGTGATGTTCATGGCATGTACACCCAGAGGAATTCGGAAGTCTTTGTTTCATTGTCATGTAGTGTACACATGGAATCACAGCTCCAAAAATTCTTCCTTATTTAGCAAGCTTATTTTTTATTTACTTTTATTTTTTCATTTTAAAGGTGGGTTTTAGTATATCATTGATAATTAGTGGATTCCATTGTTCCTTTGGTTTCATAATTTTCCTTGAAAATGTGTCAGTAACTAGTTGTCAAGCTGTAAATCTTCTGAGAGTGGTGTATGAAAAAGACTGGTAGGTCAGTTAGGTTGCTTCATTCTTTATTCTCCACTTAGATTTGTTGTTTTGGTGGTGGTGTATTAAGCCTTCTATAGTGGTGGTCCAGTTGAAGTTGGAGCCCTTGATGAACTATAAGGAAATTTGTACATTGAGCATATGGAACATAGAATGCATTCCTGGTATATGTAAGTTTAGGATGAAGCCTTCATGGTCCCGGTTTTTCTGCTAAGAATCCCTCCAAGGTATGGTAGAGTAAGTCACCAGTGTCATACTTTACTCTTTGGTCTGGTGGTTGTTGGTATAGTGGTTGTGCCATTCATTATTTCTTTTGCTATAGGTATTTTTGTGGATGAAGGTGGTGATGTCTCTAACTTTTACCATCTCAGTGCTGTTGGTGATGGTAAAGCTAACAATGGTGCTATTGATGAGCCTGAGCTTGACTCATTGGGCAATGTTAAACTTATAGAAGTCAACAGGGGGAGTCCCAGGAACAGTGTCTAGGGTACCTTAGCCCAGCAGATTTCTACCATGGCATTGTTCCATCTGTGTTCTCTTTTATTTTCTTTTTAAACTTTCTATTAGGCATAGGGTGTCCTTTGTTATGGCCCTGCCTTGCCATATTCTATTTCCGTCTCTTTCTGGAGTGAAGGTATAGTGGCCTGTTAGCACCAGTGCTTAGTAAAGTAATCCTAAGACTATTACTATCCTTATGAACGTGCAAATCCAATACATTGGTTTAGCTACATATGCTTTTAGATCATTTGTAAGGTGCTGGTTTCTCTTCTTGTTTGTGGTCCAGATTGTATTATCTGTTTTGGGTGCTGTGACTTCTATCTCCTTTAATTCTTGAGTATTTCTGTCCCTAAAAACAATTTTATGGGGAATTATTCTGCATGCTCAGGAAGTATCTGGTTGTTTTATCTCTGAGTCTGACTTAATAGTGTCTTCTAAGGGAAAAACTCTATTCAATCTTTGTCTAGTATTTTTAACTTGTAGCATGCAATATCAATAGCCTTTTTCAAGGGGTATCTTTGAGTTGTAATAATGTGGTTTTAAGGAGTCCATTCCATCTTTCTGTATTGCCAGCTGCAGTTGGGATATATGCTAAATGGAAGACCCCCTGTACGTCCATAGTCTGGGACCGCCTCTGGACTTTAGAACCTGTAAAGTGTGTCCCTTGATCTGATTCAGTAATTATTGGGCAGCTGTATGGTGACCATCCAACACTGGAGTGTGTGTTTTGTTGCTAACTGGTCTGGCCTATGAGTTTTCTTAGCTAATTCAAGCCCTGCGCTTAGAACTGTAAGTGTGCTGGCTTGTAGCTTTGGGAGTCTTCAAGGGCCCAGTGAAATCTATTTGTAGTTTATAGTTAAATTGTTTTAGAGACTGTGTTACAGCTGCTACTTGATGTCTGAATCTACCTTAAAGTGCTGGACAAAGTTGGCAGTCTCTAGTGACTTCTATACAGACCTTCCAGGATACCTTAAGGTTCCTTATATCAACTATGTGTGCCTATATATCCCAGTATTTTATGTAATCATAGGATTTTTTTCTTTACTAATTATGCTAACATTCTCAGGTTTCTTAATTTTCCAGTCTGGGTTTCCTTTAATGTTATTCTCAGAGGGTTGTCCTGATCTAATTTGATTGTCCATTTCTCCTCATTTTTTAGTGTTAGGGGTGAACTTTCAAGTCTACCAACTGTGCGATCTGCCATCCTTGATAGTTTATTCTGAATTCGTTCCCTAGCAAGTCTTAATATTCTAGTCTTAATTAAACATAATGCCGGTTTGACTGCTTTTTCATTATTTTTAGATGTCTGTCTTGCCTTTGTGTGCATTTACATGGGTTACATAATTTTTTATGTTTTAGCTCTGTTTTCCCATTACCACCTATGCCTCCCTTGACTAAATGTCATTGTCATTTATTTGCTAGTTAGTGTTTTCCATTTTGATGACCATGTAGCTATACCATGTCACACACACCATGGATTGGAGAAGATACAGATTTTTTCCTTTTGCCTTCCTCAGCTGTTTGTCTTGTAACCAGCAGTGCTGCTATTACTTCAGCATGTTGTGCTGGTTTGGTGGTTCCTTTTCAGGAACAGCCATTTGATTCCCTGGTCTGTTGGCTCCTGCTTCATGAGCCATCAGTAAACAATGGTTAGCCAAACGCTGTGCCCATTCTGTTGGTTCCCATAGTCCAACAGATCCGTCTTTTTGGTGAGGGGTTGAGAGATTTAGGGATGGGGACTCTAGGCAACTGAGCTATTTCCTCAGTGCGGGAAGGCACAAAGATGGAATGCAGATAGGTACCATTTCCACCGTGATACCTTTTGCTACGTGGATAAGCCTGCAAAGGACGCTGCCTTTGAGCAGAACCAGTCTATCATTGGGCAAGTATTTAAATACCTGTCCTCAAAGGTTCAGTAACTCCACCAAATGCCCTCTCACGTTGGTGGAAGGTCCACGAGTTCTTCCTGCTAGAGTTAAGGAGAATGAATGCTTTTAGCAAGCAGGAAGTTTCCTTAAGCTCCTGAAGAAATGGAGGTGTTTATGCAAATACTTGACTTTGGGAAAAGGACTTCCTTGAGGAACAGACACTCCACTGCAATTGAAGAATGATGCAGTGTAAACACTGAGCTGTCCCCTAATTGTGTTCCCTTGAGTCTTAGTCTTACTATATGGGCCTGTTCGCCTCATAAGCTCCTCAAAGGGAAGATCCTGATATCTTACCCGTTTGCCATTATACCATATTCTGATTTCGCTGTACTTACTAACTGGACTCTTGCCTATAACGGCCTCAGGCTCTAACTTACCTGGAGGGCACAGTGGGGATTCCTGTGTGCAGAGTCATCACATCATATGGTTCCACGGTGACAGGAATAGTTTTCAAAGAATTATTTTGTTTAAGGAGACTGCCATTGTATGTATTTTCATTCTTTGAAACCAGCACAAAATTTCCCAAAGGAAAAGGCAGAAGGGCACTCCCATAACACATAGTGAGGATCACTAAGATTAAAGCAAATAGGTGCTGGAGAATTGTGGTCTGCAGTGTTGAAATGCTGGAACTTCGTCAAGCAGCAGTGGTTGCCATGTGGTCCTTGCCACTCACTACCATTCTACCTTAACGATCACGCAAGAAAACATATCTATACATTATTCATCGGTTGATAGTGAGACAGTGAGTTCCTTTAGAGCTGAAATTATTCCTCACCAAATTTTGTTGCTTAGTCATTCAACAGATGTTGGATATGTGCCAAGAGTCACGTGGTACTCTTGCAAGCCAAGCTACAATGTCATCTTTTGCTTGGAAGTTTTCTTACAATTTTGGCTTGGACGTGGGCCCTGGGCAAGTTAGTTGCTTGCAATTTTGTATTTTTTCGTAATTTTTAATTTCCCTTCCTAAATGAGCTTCTAAATACGTGTTGGCTTTTGTTTCCTGTTATGTGTATCCTTGTTGATTAGTTCCATTCGCAAGAGTTTGTTCGACATTTTTCTCACTTTGTAAGTCACTTCCACTGCGTATGTCTCTTCTCCTGGAATGAGACAGATATCATAGCCTCATTCTCTCATAGTCCTTACAATAGAAATGAAATATATCATATACTAATCTTTTCTTTAATTCAGTTTTTGGTTCTTACTATAGAACTGGCTGGAATGAATCTTGATATTGTAGAAAGGCTGGCTCAAACCCACAGAGACTCACCTGTCTCCCATAAAATTACCCTTTATTCCTGAATTCAGAGTACATTTTTGAAGTTCATTATGCATGTTTATGTACTGTATAATTTTTTATCACTAAAGATTGGACATTGTTTTTAGCAAGTAAGAAAACTTTTAGAGACTAGGCATTCCTTCTAAGGACTTTGAAGTTTCTAGCTATATGATGGTTTTTTTTTTTAATCCCATCAGTTCTGGAAATGTTCTTCTAATATATTCAGTGGGTATGTTGAACATGCCTTGTTAGAAAATCTGAAATCCTGTCAAAATGTTGAAAATCATTTTTGGATGAAACATGCTTAGCTGGTAAAATCTAAAGAGACACCTAAACATCAAAAGGTTCTGAAAATTTTTGTGTAATACACTAACATCCTAGAGAATTGCTCAGTAATGATCGTTGGAAATAGTTTAAATTTTCTAGATATACTCTAATAACATCTGCGTCTTTTTTTTTAATAACAGCATTCAGTGTGGCCTTATGCTCATTGAGGTACAGTGAAACAGGCTTTGGAATTAATAGAAACTACTGAGATACACTTGGCCCTCATGTTGACATTCTAAAATAGAATAAATCATATCTCTATTTTAAAAGTTTTACAGAGAAGGAAATAAAATGGAAAACTATTAATAGGTGAACCAGGACATTTTCTGTGACATAAGTTCTAAACTCAGAAGTGAGAGGAACTGAAAATTTATTTGGTAGTGTGTAATATGGGATGAATAGTAAAGTAAAAAATTTTTACCCCTAGCCCAAGTGGTTCCTTCCTAGTTTTTCCTTTTTTTCCTAAAATTTGTTTTTGCTGCATACATAGGTTTGCTTACATGTATGTGTATGTTCCATTTGCATTTCTGGTACCTATGGAGTCCAGATGTGGATGTCAGATTGCCTGAAACTATAATTAAAGATGGTTGTGAGCTGCTATGTGGGTGCTGGGAATCAAACTCAGGTCTCCTAGAAAAGTAACCAGTGCCAGTGTGAACCATTGCCACAGCTATTACACGTGTTGTTCATGATATGATTGCAGGGCAAACACTTTACCAGCTAGGTTAGCTACATCCCTAGCCTCTGTTATAGTGTCTTAATAGCAATGTGTGATTTACACACTTGGTTTATATACTATACTATACGCTTCTGGTAATCAGAGATTGTCACTGTATCATCCCTAAAAATGCTGCCTCAGTGTGCTCTATGATCTTCATTCTTGAGAATCACTATTCTAATTTAATCCAGTGGTTTATTTTGTTGGGATTTTATTCCTGAAGGGACTAATGTTAATGGGGAGTCCCTTTGAATCAGAACAAAATGAGAATGCCAGTACTACATGGGTAAACTAGCCCTTTCTTATACATTTTTACAATAAATTGACTTTTGAAAGTAAACCCATCAAAAACATAAACACTCTCATTCAGCAATAGCTCAGTGTTTATAAGTCTTGGAGGCTGATTTGACTGGGTTGTGTTGCAAAGCCATTTGGAAGTTAAGTCAGTGTCTCTTTAGTCTCATCTGATTAGTCACATAAAACACAGTAAACCAAGTTGCCTTCTGTTTCACAGTGTGTTCACTAAGTTCACTGCTTTCAGTAGTCAGGCGTGTGCTTAGTGATAAAGGAGTTGGGTCATATTTGAATGAAAGTCACAGACTCTGAAGGGTTTTTTGAAGGTGTAATAAATACTTTAGGAACTGGTGGCAGCATTCTTACTGTCGTGTCCTTGTGGTTTTCCACTCCTGTTTTGAATATTAATGTTATAATAATGCTTACTCTCAAAAATCAGAACACGATCACCTTTCCAGTATTTTCCTGTGCATTTTTTTTAAAAGCTGTTTTCTGGGTTTAAGAAGCATTCATTTTCTTTATAGGTGCTAGTGTGGTAGGTTTATCATGTTGTATTTGCTCTTCTACCTAGGCTCATAACTGACCAAAATCACGTTGGGAAATTCGGGATTGTTGACTCACAGACACTTAGGTTTTGGTTTGTTAGCCCTAAATCAGCCACCCTTTATTATTTGAGGATTTTATACACAAATATAATGTACCTTGATCAAACCTACCCCTTATTTGTTCCCCCTCTGTGCCCCTGCCTCTTTTTGTTTCCTCTTCACTTCACGGGCTGCTTTTAGACTCATTGAGTTCACTTAGTGCTTGGGGAGAAAAGGGTTTATTTAGCTTACAGTTCCAGTTCACAGTCTGTCATGCAGACAGTTGGTCAAGAACTCAAGACAGAAGCCTGGAGGTAGGAACTAAAATAGAGACCCTGGAGTCATGTTCTTTCTGACTTCTGTTTTCTTTCTCTATTTTATTCTTATTTTTTAGTTGAGAAAAGATTTTTGTACATTATATTTTGATTATTATTTGCCCTTCCCCAACTCCTCTCAAATCTTCTCTTCACATCCAAATCCTCTCCTTCTCTCCCTCCCTTCTCCCTCCCTTTCTCTCATCAACAAACAATCAGGCATCTACAAATTCTGTTTACTTTCTTATACATTGCAATACCACTGCCCAGGAATAGTATAGCTCCACAGTGGTCCAGGCCCTCCCTCATAAATCATTAATCAAGAAAATGCCCTACAGTTGAGTTCCTCTTCCCAAATGATTCTAGCTTGTGTCATGTTGAGGAAAAGCCAACCAGGACAAAAATGGTGAGTTCAGAGCCAGCCTACGCTATGTAGTGAGACTCTATTTGAAAATAAAATCAAATAAAGTAACACAAACGAAAAATAAATAAATAAGTCCTCAAAATTATCATTTAGCACTTTTCTTTTTGAATAATTTGATCTTCTTCCTTAGGACTTTGGAAGATTTAGTTCTTTTTTGTGTTTTCGTAAGTTTGGCTTAACCAAGTTTGATGATTTTGTTCAAAGGTGTAAAACAGGGAAGTTTTGAATATGGATAGGACCTGCACCAGGTATCATACACTTTGCTCTTTATTTCTGAAGCAGATCTCAGGTGACACCTAAGGAATGACTCCCAAATGTCCTGTGGTCGCCTCATGAGCATTGCACCCTTACACACATGTGCACCTTCATATGAATACATGTGCACAATAAAAAGAAAAATTAAAAATTAAGAATATGAGAAGTGAATATGTCTAGAAGTTCATTAATATGACTGATTTTTTTTTTTAGCTAGAGGGCAAATTGAATTGGTCAGATTGAAGTCTTAGAGAGGGAATGAGATTAAGAAGAACCATTTAAGGTGACAGAGTTAGTAGCAATGAGTGTAAACTAGTGGAACAGACCTAGGTATGAGCAATGTCTATAGGGGACCAGAAAGTGTCCTTATCACTAGGGGAATGAAGGAACATAAACACACTGTTCGTTTTGTTAATGTAAACACATGAGCTCAATATTCTACTCTTTCACACACAGAGATTCCACAGTGCTCTTGTAGAGGTCAGAGGACAACTATAGGGTTTTCTTCTAACATGTAGATTCTGTGGATCAAACCAGGTCTTTAACATTGGTTGCAGCTGATTTTACTGGCTGAAGCAACTCCTTAGACCTTATTTTTAAAAAGTATTTATTTGTTAGGATAGCTTAAATATGTGTCTAAGGATCTGACTCAGATGGTCTTGCCTGTCTATTCCTAAGCCTCAAGCATATGTTGATTTGCCTGCCATCCTAGGACTTAATGCAGTCAAACACAACTTTCATTCAATTCCACAGTACTTGACCATGGACTGGGTTTTACTATTTGCATACTCATGTACAGGTTTCTTGGTGATCATATGCACATACATGCAAAATATCCTCAAATAATCCTCAATGTTATCAAGATCAAACGTTTATAATTATTACTTATGACACAATTTTGCTGTTATTGTCTTCTCTAATTACATTGTTCTATATATTATTATGTAGATACTTAAAGAGTTAATTTCTGTGTGTTAATTAAAAGCAGAAATATTTATTTATGGTATGGAGTAATGTTAAGTGTACCACTTCTGCTTCTCATTTTGTGCATAAGGTCTAAGCACCTCTTCTTGGATAGTGTGTGTTGTAATGCTTGGTCAATTAATACTTAGAACAGTTACATTATTTATAGTATATTAATAGGAATTTTTATTTTTAATGTATAAAGTTCTTGAATTACTATTTTCAAATATACATTTTGTTGCTTCTCTGTATATTTTTATCATAAAATATAAGCAAAGTATAAAAATTAGTGATAATGCATTGTCTGATATTTATAGCAAAGTACATACCTAGACCATCATTGTGAAAAGATTCCCAGAACTAATCATAAAATACAATTCTGGATTTTAGTCTGCCTTTGAGGATATTTAGGAGACTTGAAAAATATGGTAGCATATTTTGATAGATATTAAAATGGATACAGCAGCATACTTCATAAGTCCATTTGCTTAGAATAATTTCCCCAACCCTTTACCTGAGGTAATGTCTATCCTTGATGTTGAGGTGTGTTTATTGTATGCAGCAGAAGGATGGACTCTGTTTTCACATCTACTCTGATAGTTTGTCCTCTTATTGGGTAATTGAGACCATTTATATTGAGAGATAAAAATGACCAATGATTGTTGACTTCTGTTACATTGTTGTTGTTCTTGTTGTTTGAGCATTTGTGTGTGTGTGAGAGAGAGAGAGCAGAGAGAGAGAGAGACAGAGAGACAGATAGACAGAGACAGACAGACAACAAATGAGTGAGTTTCTCTTTTGGCTTTGCTGGTGTGAGATTATTTATTTCCTGTGGTTTCATGGTTGTAGTTACCCTCTGTGGATTGGAGTTTTCCTTCTAAGACATACCTTCTGTAGGGCTGGATTTGTAGAGAGATACTGTTTATATTAGATTCATCATAGAATATCTTATTTTCTCCATCTGTGATAATTCCTAGGTATGGTATTCTGGGCTTGCATCTGTGGTCTCTCAGAGTATGCAGCACATGTGTCCAGGCCTCTCTGGCTTTTTGAGTCTCCATTGAGACTAATAGGACTCCTTTATGTGTTGCTTGGTGTTTTCCCTTGCAGCTTTTAATATTCTTTCTTTGTTTTGTATGTTTAGTGTTTTGATTATCATGTGCTGAGGGGACTTTTTCTGGTCCAATCTGGTTGGTATTCTGTATGCTTCTTTTACTTTTATAGGCCTCTCCATTAGGTTTATAATATAGAGATATTTTCTTCTATAATTTATTGAAAATATTTTCTGTGCCTTTGACCTGTATTTCTCTTTCCTCTATTGTTTATTATTCTTATATTTGTTCTTTTGTAATGTCCTAGAGTTCCTGGATTTTTTGTCAAGAATTTTTTTAAGATTTAATATTTTCTTTGACCAATATTTCCATTTCTTTTTTCATATCTTCAATGCCTGAGATTCTTTCTTCCATCTCTTCTATTCTTTTGGTAAAGCTTGTATCTGTAGTTCCTGTTTGTATTCCTCAGCCCTTTTTTTCCCAGAATTCTGTCAGTTTCTATTTTCTTTATTGGTTCTGTTTACATTTTCAGGTCTTGAACAGTGTTAGTCATTTCCTTAACTCTTTGTTTCCTTTTTCTTGGCTTTATTTAAAGGATTTATTTATTTCCTCTAATTGTTTGTTTATGTTTTCCTGTCTTTCTTTAAGAGATTTATTCATTTCCATTTTAAGGACCTGCATGACCTTCATATAATTTGTGTTAAGGTTTTTGTTTTTGTTTTTTCCCTTTCCTCTCTCATGCTTGAGCTATGCTGTTAGAATATTCAGGGCCTGCTGTGGTAGCATAACTGGGGTCTGGTCGAGACATAGTATCTTAATTGTTATTGATTATGTTCTTACACTGGCATCTAAGTTTGGGATGGTAATATATAGATCTAGGTGTTGATTAAAGAGTTTGTCTTAGTTGGGTGGGTATTATATTCTTTGGCTTTGGTTCCTTTCTTGATTTTTCTAAAGTGTGATAGCTGTGCATCGTCTGATTTATTGGCCTGCTCAGCTGGTGTGTTCACAGTGAATGCCTGCTGGTATTGGTGCCTGGAACACAGCAAAGAGTGTGGGGAGGGAGGTGTAGAGAGGATGGTCTGTGGGGTCCCAGGCAATGTGGGCAGTGGGAAGGGAGGCTTCAGCTGCTGATGCTTTGCAGCCCTAGGGAAAAGCCTGAGGAGATTGGGACAGAGCACATCTCTGCATTTTATGCTCTTCCTGACACATCTTCCACAATGATCCCTGAGACTTAGGAGGGTGTTGTATTATATATGCTGCTTTAAGACTGAGCATTCCCCAATCACTTATTCTCTGCATCTTGGTCACAGGTACCACTATGTCAATCACTGTCTACTTCAATTAGAAGCATCTGAGTTGAGGGATGGGAGGTCCATTGATCTATGGATATAATGGTAAGTTATTTTAAGTCAGATTAATTCTGTGTTCACTTAGCAGCATAATAGTAATACATTTTCCCCTAAAGCCAATGACCTGCTAATCCTTAAGTTCTAAGGCTGCTAATGGTGCCACATATGTGTTTCATCCTGTGCAGAGGGACTTGGATACAGTCAGGAAGTGGTTGCTTACTCCCATGATATATGTGCTGCTCTTATACCATTGGGCAGGCCTTGTCAGATCAGTCATCATTACAGCTAGTGTTTACAGGTGGGCATGACTTATGATTACTTGTCTCTTCCAGTAACTTGCATAGCACCTTCCAGCACTGTAACATGAGGGCCTGCTAGGTGGGGTTTCTGTCCTGCCCAGTTCCCACAGCCGCAAGTCCCAAAGAAAATCACACAGAGGTCTCCACTAATCATAAACTGGCCCATTAGCTCAGGCTTCGTATTAGCTCTTACAGCTTTTATTAACCTATTATCCTAGTATATGTTAGCCACATGGCTCGGTACCTTTTTCAGCAGGGCAGATCACATCTTCTTCCAAGGTCTGGGCAGGTCTGGGGAGGAATGGGCTTCCTCCTTCCCAGAATTCTCCTGTTCTCATTGACCTGTCTCTACTTCCTGTCCGGTTGTCCTACCTATACTTCCTGCCTGGCTACTGACCAATCAGTGTTTATTTAAAACATAATTGACAGAATACAGAATTGTCCCACACCACAGCGCTGTGAAAACTAGTCAGTAGGGATGAAGCTTCTGCTTCTTTACCCCTTTGATTTTGCCATGCTCTATGACTCAAGCATATGGTGTCTTCAGCAATAGGTCTCATTGTCAAGTTCTTGATCTCCAAGAACAATAGCAATACAATGTTGTAAACAGAGACTATTTTGTTCCCAGCCACCCAGACCCGAATAATCACACAGGAACTATATTAATTATAATACTGCCAGGCATATTCCTACCCAGCTCTTACATCTTAAATTAACCCATTTCTATTAATCTGTGTATCACTACACGGAACATCAGTGAGAACCTGATTGGTTAGGTTGTTTTGGGGAAGGGGTGGACTCCAAATATGTATGCCTGGCTACGCTGAACTCTTTTCCTAGACTAGGTTAGTTTCCAACTGAATGAGATTCATCCGCCTCTACCTCCTGTGTGCTCAGATTAAAGATATGAGCAGTACTATCTCATATCTTTATCCCAACATGCCTATCTTTTTTTATAGTTAGTTAGAGTTCATACAATTTCTCTGACAAGTACTTAGTACTATTGACTTTTTTGTTTGTCTCTCTGCATATCTGTTAATAGTCATTTCTGTTGAAAGGGTATAAATCCCATTCAAACGGCCAAGAAATGTCATGTGCGAACCTCCTTTTCAATTTCCTTCTAATTTGGGATTATATTATAACTTCTCTGTCATCGAGTAAGTGTGGAAAGCTCCAGAATTATTCAAATATATTGACAAAGAAATATACATTTACATTGTGATCAATATCACTCTCTTTCTGTTGTACACATGTATGGAATATTTTAGAATTCAGTGACCTATGATGATGTGCATGTCGACTTTACTTGGGATGAGTGGGCTTTGCTGGATCCTTCCCAGAAGAGTCTCTACAAAAATGTGATGCTGGAGACCTACAGGAACCTTACTGCTATAGGTAAGACTGTGAATTTTCCTTCAACTTTTAAAATAAGGGGACAGATGTTTCTTGGTTTTTGATGCCTTTCTGTAATTTGGATTGATAAAGGGGAAGAATATGGTAAATAAATCAAGTGGAGTTTTTAGGTTCACTGGACATATTAACTTAAATTTGCATAATTTCCAATAATATAGCATACATTTTCTGTTACTATATTTTAGGCTACAAATGGGAAGACCACAATATTAAAGAACTTCATCAAAGATCTAGAAGAAATGGAAGGTAATTTTTATATGCAAGCTAATACAAATATCTCACAGAAATTTTTTTTCTAGTCTTTCAAGACAGGGTTTCTCTGTATAATAGTCTGGCTGTCCTGGAACTCTCGTTGTAGACCAGACTGGCACCGAACTCCACAGAAGCATTTTAATGTGTCCTAAAAGTTATAAGGAAAAGCAACAGTGTAAATACACACAGTTTTAAGTGTATTGATCATTACTAAATTCTCACAACACTGTGTACCTCAATGTCAGGCAGCTTATCTGTGTTTTTAAGGTATTCCTCTAAGAAAGAAGACAACAAAACAACGCTTTAACAGATTCCAGCATTTTCATCATAGCCTCATGAGAGCTAGGCTGTAGAACTGCCACTCCAGTTAGGTCCATAGCATTCAGACATACCTGTTGATTGGGTGATAAGTATATGTCCGAAATCTCCAAATCAGCAAGGACTTCATGGTAAAGCTAGTATTATTGATACACTTGTGAGCTACCAAAGTTTAGTAAGGGGGCAGTTTATGAGAGTTAAGAAAGCTGCTGTGGAGAAAACTGAATACCTATACCGTATGTCTGTGAGGAACAAAAAAATAAACTGTGTGAATGTAATATGGGACCCTTTTATTTGTTATTCTGTCTTTAATGTTATATCATATGTTACTTAGGAAATAGGCCAAGTGCTCAAATGATATGGGAAGAAGCAGTGTACCTTTTTCTTTCTCAGAACAATTAGAAGATATGCCGTAGTGCCTACTTTGAGTAGTCTTTCTGAATGTGATGTAAGTTTACAATTAATTGCTTTTCAAACCTCAGTGGAAATGCATCAACACACCACAGAAAAGCCCTTTAAGTACAAAGTATGTAAATTCTTTTGTTTTTCCTAGTTCACTTTGCAAATGTATGATTCATGGTATAGGAAAATGTTAGGAATGTCATCAGTGTGGTAAAGCTCTGAGTTCTTCCAGTTCTCTTCAATTATATGAAAAACTCATGAAAAAGGATGTTATAAAAGTAAGACTCTCACCATCACAGGTATCTTCAGATAACCAAAAGAGCACATATAAGAGGAACTCTATGACTGTAAAGAACATGGTTAAAACCTTATTACTGGACTTCTCTGTGCCATTAGACCACACTGTAAAATTAAGTCATACAGATAAAAACAGTCATCTGAGTAGTGAATTTGTTAAAGCATTTACATGTGCCAACTATCTTTACAGGCATGAAAGCCATCATACTGGAGAGAAACCTCATGAATGTAATCAGTGTGGTAAAACCTTCTCACAGCAGAGTAATCTCCAAATACATAGAAGAACTCATACTCGAGAGAAACCCTATGAATGTGGTTATTGTGGGAAAGCCTTTGTACGTTGCACTCATCTTGAAAGTCATAAAAGAATTCATACTGGAGAGAAACCCTATGTTTGTAATCAGTGTGGTAAAGCCTTCTCACAACAGAGTCATCTCCAAGTTCATACAACAACGCATACTGGAGTGAAACCCTATGAATGCAATCAATGTGGGAAAGCCTTTGCATGTTACAGCTATCTCCAGAGTCACAAAAGAATTCATACTGCAGAGAAACTCTATGAATGCAATCAGTGTGGGAAAGCTTTTGCACGTCACAGTAATCTTCAAAGGCATAAAATAACTCATACAGGGGTAAAACCCTATGAATGTAATCACTGCGGGAAAGGCTTTTCTCGACAGAGTTATCTCCAGATACATATACGAACCCATACTGGAGAGAAGCCCTATGAATGTAATCAATGTGGGAAAGCCTTTGCACGACAGAGTTATCTTCAAATACATAAAAGAACCCATACTGGAGAGAAACCCTATGGATGTAAGCAATGTGGTAAGTTTTTTGCAGATTACACTTATATCAGAGTACATGAAAAAATTCACACTGGAGTGAAACTGTATGAATGTAATCAGTGTGGGAAAGCCTTTTCACAACCGAGTTATCTCCAAGTTCATAAAAGAATTCACACTGGAGAGAAACCCTATGGATGTAATCAATGTGGAAAAACTTTTGCTCGTCACAGAAATCTTCAAAGGCACAAAAGAATTCATACTGGACAGAACCGCCATGAATGTAATCAGTGTGGGAAAACCTTTTCACAAGAGCGTCATCTCCAAGTTCATAAAAGAACTCATCTGGGAGAGAAGCCATGTGAATGTAAGCAATGTGGTAAAGCCTTTGCATGCCACAGTAATCTTCAAAGGCATGAAAGAACTCATATTGGAGAGTAACCCTATGAATGTAATCAATGTCATAAAATCTGCATTTTACCATAATCACCATGGAAGAGTTCATCCAAAAGTAAAACCTATAGTGTTTAATCAATCTATTAAAGTCTTCATACAGTACAGTAGTCCTTACGGACACAAAATAACTTACACTGAAGGAGAGTCTATGAGAATAAAGAATTTAGCCAGCATACGTATATTTAGTTACACAAGATTATTTATTGTGGAGATAAAATCCGACATATGTCAAAATCTATTCAAGCATTATGCTGTCTCTATTTTGTTTGCACTTACAAATTCATATGGACAAAAGCCCTGTGGTTTTAATTAGTAAGGCAAACATTTTAGATATCACACTTCTCTTCAATTACATGAAATAATTTATCCCGGAAAAGAATTTATGGATGTGTACTACTCTTCTCTTCCTGTGATAAAACACCATGTCTAAGGCCACTTTTAAAAGAGCTTAATTTTGGCTTATGGTTCCTAAGCAAAACAAGATCATCATGAGAGAAGCATGGCAACCAGTGTCAGACATGACAGCTAAAGCAGGAAGCTCAGGGCTCACATCCTGAACATGAAGTGTGGAGCAAAAAGTGGAAACTGGAAGTGGTATGACAATTTTAATATCTCAAAATCTACCACCCGTGATATTTTTCCTCTCAAGGGCAGTTATTTTCTAAGCTTTTCCAAATGGTACCAACAACTGAAAAGTATTGCTTCTCTGATTTTGAAGCCTACATGATTGCTTTCTGTTATATGAACCAATTCATGATGAAGAAAAAAACTCTGTAGGGAAACCTTTAGACGCCTCAGCATCTGGGATACAGGCAAGAATTCTCACACAAGAATAATATTCATGAGGAAAAATGATTGTTTGATGATTTGTTTTCATTTTTCTTTTGTTATATCAGTGTGTCTTTGGATATATGCATTGTTTGATGGTTCCAAAGAAGGATAGACCCTGTAGTCTTCTGGATTTCTAACTGGAATTACAGGAAGTTGTCAAAAATCTCACCTGGATTCTGGGCATAAACTTTTCTTAATTGCTTGGCCCTATCTCTAGCCCTGTATATATTTTAAAGCTTTTATATATAATCATGACATTAGGAAATAGGGAAGAACTTACACAAATGAGAAACCCTGGGTATGTAAACAATATAGTTAAGTCTTTCGACATCAGAGCTATCTTCAGTTTCAAGAGAAAAAAAATCTTGTTTCATCTCTTTGTTATCAGAGCCTTGAAGCAAGTAAGTTGTGTACCATGTTCACTAAACGTCTGATTTTGGAGCTCACAGTATTGTGGTTTGTAGTTGGAAACTTTTGGAGTAGGTGTTGAGTTATATATGGCAAATTCACTTACTGAAATTTATTTGCTGGCTCATATAGTCCTTCTTTGACTTGTGTTCATCTTCTGTTGTGATCTGACCTGGTGGTAGGTATTTTTCTGCTGAAATGTATAGAAAGAGATGCCCATCATCTAAGTGGTTTATTGTTTAAATATCTGGCAAAAAGTAAAGGTGTCTGTGAAAGGGCAGTGGGTTGTTGTTCCTGGTTTGGTGTTTTCACACTTTCACAAACCCTTTTTAGATACTGTTTGTTATCTAGCCTGGCTTGGATGCCAGTAATTCATTGGAGCTACATTTGAACTCATGATTCTCATGTGTCAGCCTCCTCAGTACAAGTCCAAGTGTAGAAGATAGACCTCTAATGTGTCCTGTTTTGACAGTGCATTTTAACAATGTTAACGTTAAAATACTTAATAGAGCGAATATAAGAAACACTAAATACCTCATGTATGTATCCAAAGCAGTATGTTCATCTATCTGATAGAGATAAAATAAATTAGAATAATCAGCAATCAACTGTATATCTCACAACATAGCTTGATGTGCTATGGGTAGGTATAGATTATTTTGATATTTCTGCCTCTTCATGATCCAAGTTTTATTCGTTTGGCTCTCTATCTTGAAGTATTGCCTCCTAAAGGAATTGTCTAGAGAGGCCAGATAATGTAAGGGCAATGAGATTTATTTTCTAAAAGATTTTTGTTGTGTCTGTGGGTGATTATAGGTGACAGATATGTTGGGACCAGAAGAAAACTTTGTGGGGTTTCTTTTGGCCCTCTTCACATGGATCAAGATCAGGTTGCCAGCCTTGCACACCAGAGACATTTTTTTCCTAATGAGGCATCTCACTAGTGCTCAGATAAGATTAGTAGAAACATTACATAGTAAAACACCTATTCAAATTGTAAACATATTGTCATTTAAGGATAAAGGAACAGTATAATTTGAATAATGAATCCTATTTGCAAATAAATATATTTATACTGTTATCTTTTTGATTGTGTTATTTTATTCTGAGGACTAAACACTTGTTGATAAAACTTTGTCAGAACCACAAATGAATGCCAGAGAATTGCCTCAGTGGGTAAAGTTGTTGTTACTAAGCATAGTGACCTGACTAAGCCTGATGGCTGGAGTGTTCAGTCTCTACTATTAATTCTCATCAGTAGTAGGTCATACTACTTGAAATGTTTTTGTCTTATTTCTATACTTGGACTCTTGTATGTTTTTCTCTTATATCTATTATTGGGCTCTGGCATGTGCACAACACAAACACATAGAAAAATAATCTTTAAACCCAGATAAGGTCAGTGAGGTCACTTGCAACCAAACTTGACTACCTGCATTTGGTCCCAAGAACTCACATAGACAAAATAGTAACTGACAGCTGTAACCTGTCCTATAAGTGTTACATGCACACCAAGGCACAAGTGTATACACACAGTTAAACAGTTTAAGAAGTTGAAGTTAACAAAGAAAATAAACAAAATATTGAGATTATATGAAATGACTTACCAATTAAAATTAATACATTGTAGAATTTTAAGAACGTTACTGTTCATCAAAACAATGATGGTTCCTGCTTAAATTTATATTATCTTTTCATTCTGATTCAGAGATAGGCCATTTAAACAATATATCCAAACTGGGTTTAAGGTCAATGTATGCCTGAGACCAGAGCACTTGGGAGACAGGATCAAGAGGTTCTCTGACTTTAAGGCCAGCATGGTCAATATAATGGAGTTCCAGAACAGCCATGCTGTGTAGAGAGATTCTATTCAAATATGTCCCCTGGAGAAAAAAAAAAGAAAATATCCATAACTCAAATTACAGAAAATGTTTTATATAGTCTTGCTAGGTTGGTATTTTTCAGGAATTTTGTCACTGGTCCACTAGCCAATTAAGGATCAACTTGGTCCGAAGGGCAGAGTTTTCATTAGAGGGTACATAACCTGAATACCTGAGTAAAAGGCCAGGTTGGGGCAGCATATGCCCTCTTGGATGGTGGTGAACCACAGGAGCACACATGGCTGATGGCTTGATTCTTATCCTCTTTACTTACCCCCTTTTGGAATGACGAGCAGCAGTATTGGCTGAACCCGCAGTGGCAACAGCTTTGTTCTGTCCTCTGAGTGTAGTAGATTGAATCCTGATTTATCTGTTAATAAGCAGTACATGACCCCATTTGGATTCCTTCACTAGATCTCTACTCAACAAAACGTTCCATTGTCTTTATTCCCTTCAAGAGAAGTGTGTTAACCATGACAATAAGAAGCAATATGGAGAATCCACTAACAGAACTAGAAATTCATTACATCCTTCCATATAGCAGGGACTTTCGTTACCTTCATGTGATAGATGACAGGAGTAATGGGCCATCTTCATCTTCTGCATTATGATGACATTTTCGGGATTTGGAGAGTTGGCTTGCCGGGCGGTGGTGGCGTACGCCTTTAATCCCAGCACTCGGGAGGCAGAGGCAGGCGGATTTTTGTGAGTTCGAGACCAGCCTGGTCTACAAGAGCTAGTTCCAGCACAGGCTCCAAAGCCACAGAGAAACCCTGGCTAGAAAAACCAAAAAAAAAAAAAAAGAGTTGGCTCAGTAGTATTGATCATTTTAGATACCCAGATTCGGTTCCTAGCACCCACAAATATCTCAGGCTATCTGTAATGCCAGGTGCAGTAGATAGGATGCACTGTTTGCCTGTTTGGGCACCAAGGTATGCAAATGATGTAAAAAAAAGATACGTATGTGACTCCATATTGTAAAAAAAAAAAAGTTTCTTTTCTTGTGGGTGTTTTCTAAATAAAATTAACTTAGGTTCATAAATTTGCTAATGTGTATACTAGTTGCATTCCAGGTACTAGTGGTGGCCAGAAGATGGTGTTAGATCCCCCATGACTTGTTCTACAGACAATTCTGAGCTGTCTTGTGGGTGCTGAGAATCAAAGCCAGGTCCTCTGGACAAAAACAACAACAACAACAAATCCAGTGTTTTTAGCTGCTGAGTCATCTATTGAGCCATATATATACACATGTCATTAATAGCAGTAAGATGTAAATGACTTTTTTCAGTTCATCTTTACCTCAGCCCCAATGACCCAGAAAAAATATAAGATTGATACCTTCAGAAATTAACTTCTACTTTGTGCCTCAAGAAATTTCTGAGCCCAAATCTCCACAAAATGATGGAAGAATGCAAAGATTGCTTGAAAGAATATGACAATAGAAGTCCTAACGTTTCTGTCCACTTTACTGAAGCCACAAGAGTGAGTTTATTCCAAATGTGATAAATAGGCAGTGATTGGTGCCTACAAGGACAGGTCAGGTGTACCTCAGCTGGAGTTTGTGCCTCCTTCATGGAGAAAAAAAAATTGCAGGCATAAAGGTTGACTTGTTTGAAAGGGATTGTATTCTGCTTCCCTGATGCCTGTGAATAGACTGGAAAATACAAACAAAAACATTGTTTTAGAGCTTGGTTGGGCAAAAGTGGACAGCAAACATGGACCAAATGGTTCCCTAAAGAATAATTCTTGGAGATTTCTGGTGGGAAGCTGGGGCATTAGGACCCAGCACAGACTCCATCTCCTGCCCGCTGCTAACAGCTGCTTTTTAGCACCCGATGTTCATTTCTTTTGGTTCTGGTATGGCCTGTGCTTTGCCAAGAATGGTTCTAAGCTGATAGAGATTTTACATGAGCCTTCCAAGCCTAACCATTTAAAAGTGTCAGATGATGCCTTGCTAGTTTTGGAGGTACATGATTAAGAAATTTCTTCACTTGCCTCTTGAAGCCATTAACTATATCAGGTCATTAAATATGAAATATATCAGCCATTAAATATATCAGCCTGTCAGAATCAAAGCTAACTCACACCGTAGTAGTCTGGTGTTACCTCTTTAGTATAATGTGGTAATTGTTGACAGAGGTTTCTGTCCCACCAGGTCCCACAGCCGTTTAGTCCCAAATAAACAGTGGTCTACATAAACTGGTTGGCCCATTAGCTTAGGCTTCTTATTAACTCTTATAACTTATATAAGCCCATAATTCTTGTCTGTTAGCCACTCGGCTTGGTACCTTTTTCAGCAAAGCATTCTAATCTTGCTTCCTCTGTGTCTGGGTGACAGCTGCAGACTGACTCTTTCCTCCTCCCAGAATTCTCCTGTTCTCATCACTCTGTGTCTACTTCCTGTCTGGCTACTGGCCAATCAATGTTTTATTAAAAATAATACAAGTGACAGGATAAAAAACCATTGTCCCACAGCAGTAATCCCTTGAGGTCGCAATTATACCAGGAAGTCTATAGATGCTCTATTTGTTTTATGCCACAGTAACCAAGAAGTCACTTGGCATTGACAGTTTTTAGGACATAATTAGCAAAGAAGATGGCTAATTCACATGCTTGCTTCCATTGTGATGAGGTCACCAACCATCTGGCAGCAAACCATATGGTTCCGTTTTGCTCAGGTTAGCTCAGACCCATGGGAAGGTGAACCCAACCCTCATCAGACAAAATCTCTGCCAGATCCAAACATATCACAGGTTAAATGTGTACTGTCGCTTCCTAAACATAATCCTATTCAGCAATTCTTAGCTTTTCTGCTTTCCATATAGCTTTAGAAACAACTTTAACAAATAGTTGAATTTTCTTTGGGTGTATTGACTTTATACTGCATGTTGAACATGTCTGATATTTTAATATTGAGTCATCATGTACACAAGGATCATCAAATGACTCACCATTTATTTAGTTATTTTGTGAAAATGTGAAAGACTTAGTTTATTGCATAAAATGTACTTTGGGGCTGGACAGGTAGCTCAGCATGTATTATTCTTGGGAATGACCTATATTCAGATAAGAGCACCCATGTTGGGAGGCTCATATGTATGTACATGCAACTCCAGATCCAAAGTATCTGACAAACTTATTGCCTCGGGTTTCACCTGTAAATACATGAAAGATTCTCATACACAAGCATACATGAAAATTCAATTTAACTTTTTTCAAAAGTCTTTATGGCTCATAAAGCAATTGGAATACAACAAGTTGCTTTCAGTGTACAATACAAATCAGAAATTTTCTTTTAAAATCTGTTATTGTGCTTTTGTTTTTTAAAGGTTTGTATTACCTTACCTCACTATGATAATTACAGCCAGTCACTAATCCTGGGAAACATAAGTAATTTCTAAGTGATCACAGAAGGCATCATTTCCTTCATCATAAGAGAATGAAATAGATTTTATTAGTTAAAAGTATTATCTAAAATGTTGAAACAGTTTTGAGACATAAACACATAATTTCTATGATTGGCAAAGCAGAATACTGGAGTGGACAAGTGTGAGACCTGGCCTATGGTTTGTTTTTGTTGCTTTATTAGACTCTTCTACTTCTTTGTTTAAAGGACTATGATATATTTGTGGGTTTGTGTCTTTCATCAGTGGAATTTTCTGTGTTGCATTTTAAAAATTATAACATCTAATTCATTATTTTTTTCAGAAAAAGATGGACTTTCATGTATTTTTATATTCTTAAAATGGACTACAGTAACTTGATAGTTCCTTGCAATTTGTTGAGTTGGAGGAATTTCTGTAGATAAATAGCTGTATTTTCCTCTTCTCAACTCCAGTGGCTTCCCTTTCCCCATATCTTGGCATATCTGAATATATGCCAAGATATATATTTTATTTGTTTGAATAAATAAAGCTTTCATGAAGATCAGAGTGCAAAGCAGCCACACTAGTCAGCCATACAGGCCAGGTAGTGGTGGCACACACCTTTAATCCCAGTAACCAAACTAGTTAGCCATAGAGGCTGGGTGGTGGTGGTGCATGTCTTTAATACCAGCACTAGAGAGGAATGAAAGGCAGAATGAGACAAGAACTCACTCTCTTTTCAGTCTTAATATTTTGTAGAGGCAAGAGCTCTCTAGTGATTGGCTGCTTTGCTTCTCTGATCTTTCATCTTGAACTCCAATATCTGTATCTGGATTTTTATTATTCATGATACATCTGGCACCCAAATTTTTGGGTACAAATTCATAAAAAGCCATTTGCCTGTGCCTTTGCAGCCACCAGCACAGACTGGACCTACATGCATCCCAAATTATTGCCATACAAGAAAAATTTTCCTTTATTCTCTCCTGGTGGGCTTTCCCTGAACCATACTCTCAGGCTGCTGCCAAGCTATGTAGCTACCTTGAAAGCTAGTCAGTTTTTACTATTGTATGCAGCAGGAATAAGCCTGACATCATCGGTGGCAGGTGGTAGATCTGGTGAGAAAATTGGGAATTCCTTAAGGAAAGAATTAGTTAAAGTTTTTTTTTCCATGTTAGAAAAAATGGGAAGAAGAATTACAATAAAGTTAGGTCTCTGCATGATTATGTAATGCATGATTTAAAAATGGAATGGCTAAATAAAAGGATAATCAACTGGGATTGATGTACTGTTAATTATCATTTTGATAATTATTGTTGTTTGACAATTCTTAGTTTATTTCTTGAAAAATGTTTGGTTTAACTGCCAAGAATCAGGCCTTAGAAAAACTTAATAAAAAAGATCATAGAGATATTTAGAACCAGACAGAGGAATTTTTAGAGAAGAATGGTTTAAGGTTTTCAAACAACCAACTTAATATATCAGGTAACCTTACAGGAATTTCCAAATTATAGAGGCTCTGTAAGAGCTAATTGGACTCCTTTGCCAATGTTAGATTTAAGGAAATTCAAGGAAGCAATAGTTTCAGATGACATGCATTCACCTTTTGTCAAGCAAATGTTAAACTAGTGGTCAGTTTGTAATAGAATTATCCCTAAATCCTGGATGGACTTGGTTAAAGCTGTTTTAGAGCCTGGTCCACAACTACAAGGGAACACTTGGTTCAGAAAAGAGACTATGACTATTGAGCAACAGAGTAAAGCTAGAGGTATAGCAATCTCCCAAGATCAACTTCTTGGAGGAGATTATACTACTATAGAAAGACAATGTTATAAGATGACCACACCCTGCCTGACTTTATGCCACACAGCAGTTTTGAATGCTTGGGACAGAATTGGAAATTAGGAAAGAAAATTGAGTTATTTACTAAAGTTATACAGGGCCCAAAGGAAGCTTTCATGGATTTCTTATAAAGATTGACTTCAGCAGTAAATAGAATGATACCAAATTCAGAAGCTAGACAAATAATAATTGAATCTCTAGATTTTGAAAATGCTAATTCTCAATGCAAAATGATAATTAGGCATTTAAAGGCAAGGTCAGCACCCTTATAGGAATGATTCCCAGATCTAATCAATATTGAATCTCATGACCATGATGATGCTTGGATAGAAGAGGTGATTTCCAGAGGTTTGAGGAGAAATTGAAATGTCAAGTGTGGCAAGCAAGGTCACCTTAAAAGGGATAGTAAACAGGGCATTCCTAGAAACAATGCTTTTTTTCTAAACATAATTGAAGCCCAAAGCCCCCCCTGTATTATGCAGATGTGGCAAATGCAGACATTGGACTAATGAATGTAGATCAACTAGAGATGTTCAAGGTAACTCTTTTCTGTCAGGAAACTTCTTGAGGGGCCTCTTGCAGGCCCCTATGCCAAATCTGGTTCATTTATTTCCTGCTATTGTAGAGGAAATTTCTTCCCTGATCATTTAAAGAGCCTAATGCCTATTTTAAGAAACCATACTATTCTGGATAATAGTATAGCTATAGAAGAAAGAACAAAAATTTCAGGAGAAACCATGAAGCTAGTATTTTGGCAAACTTCTATTAATGAACAAAGATCAAATTAGAAAAATGAATAAATGACCCCATTGAACATCTGGTAGACACAAGTGTGGATGCAACAATAATTTCACCAGAATCTTGTCATCCTAATTGGCTTCTTCAGGAGGTAAATGTTCAGGTTTAGGGATTGGAACTTTGTTTCAGGTAAAACAGAGCACAATATGGGTTGTATGTATAGGCCCAGAAGAACAGAGAGGAAAATTAAAGCCATATACATCTAGCATAGCAATGAATTTGTGGGGGTGTGATTTGTTACAGCAATGGAATACTCAGATTAGCATTCACCCAATCTTAGAAACAAACCATAAATTAACATATGTTTCTGGAAAAAAATATTAGAAGGTATTATAAAGAACAATCACTGACCATTCAGGTTTTTCAAGAACAGGGCACAACAGCTGCTAATCTTCCAAAGGTACCAACAGCCCTGCCTTTAAAATGGATGACAGACAAATCTGTATGGGTTGCACAGTGCCCCTTAACAACAGAGAAACTGTAGGCTTTAGAACAACTGGTAAAGGAACAACTAAATGCTCAGTATATTGAAGAATCAACCAGCCCTTGGAATTCTCCTGTGTTTGTTATTAAAAAGAAATCTGGAAAATGGAGAAAGGTGACATTTAAGAGTTGTTAATAAGGTGATTCCGCCAATGGGCTCTCTACACTTTGGAATTCCTTTACCTTCTCTATTGCCTAAAGGATGACCTTGCACAGTTACTGAATTAAAAGATTGTTTCTTCACTATACCTTTACAAGAAAAAGACAGAAAAATTTGCCTTCACAGTGCCTACTTACAATAATTCTCAGCCTAAGAGATATCAGTTTCCACAGGGAATGCTAAATAGCCCCACCCTGTGCAAATTTTTTGTATAGCAACTATTGGAAATGACTTGTAAGCAATTTCCTCAATCTATAGTTTACCCTTACAGGAACAACATCTTATTAGGTGATTCAAACCTAGATACTTTAGAAAGAATATTTGAAGAAGAAAAATTTGCCTTATTGGGGATTACAAACTGCTCCTAAAAATATAAAGAGGAGATTCTATTAATTATTTAGGATATAAAATATGTGTACAAAAAATTAGACCCCAACAGGTGCAAATTAGAAGAGATAAATTGCAGACTCTTAATGATTTCCAAAGATTGCTAGGAGACATTTCCAATCTACAGCCCACTTTTGGGATAAAACCTGATGAACTGATTAATTTAAACAAAACCTTAGATGGTGAGAAGGACTTCAATAGTCCCAGGAAATTACCAGCTGAAACTGAGAAAGAATTGAGTTTGATTGGAGAGAAATTACAGAAGGCACATGTGGATTGTGTAGCTCTGAATCTCACATGCATTTTGGTCATATTATCCTCCAGACATTCCCCCACAGGAATTTTAATGCAGAGGGAAGATATCTTAGAATGGATCTTTTTACCACATAAACCAAGTAAAAAATTAGAAACTTATGTGGAAAATGTCTCTGAGTTAATTCTATTTAAATTTTTTTTTAAAAAAACAAACTATTTTTTTATTATACATACCAATCCAAGTTCCCACTCCCTCACCTTCTCCCATTCCCTCCACTTACCTACCTCTTGACCCCTATTTACTCCTCAGAGAGGGTAAGGCACATTGCTTTGGGGGAAAGTCC
>JAQHUG010000391.1:582332-593422 GCA_028555095.1 Dicrostonyx torquatus | reverse complement strand
TAGTGACTTTTTTATTGATGTTCTTAGGGTTTTCATAAATGCTATCATACTAACTTCAGATAAAAAAGATTTACCTTTGTCTTTTTTATTCTTATGCCTTTATATTAGTAAGTATCAACAAAAGCCTTCAATATAACATTACACAATAGAACAGGGCCCCATAGCAACTTAATTTTCTTTATTCAATATGACACAATCTCCAACTTAACTGAGGTGGTTGACCACGTTTTATGACCAGAACTGCCTCTAACCTGGAATTCAGTTGCTGAGTCAGCCCCAGCACAGCGCCCCTTCTGTAGGTGTCTCTGTCTACCTCCCATCTTGTGATTCCTACAAGTAGGTCATTCACTCGCTAGGCCTTTGGACCAAGGCCTGCCAGTTTCAGGATAGCTGTGGCACAAGGTGGCAGGCACGCTCTCCAGAGGTAAGTGGAGGTCACCTCCGAGATCCTGGTTGCCCTCGTTCATAAGGTACCAATAGAAAGGTCTCCACAAACTGCTCCTTCACTTAGCCTCAAGACTTCAGAGACTGCACAGCCTTCATTACATGAAGGCTGGATACATTCCTGTCTGCCATCTCTGGATGTGTGGGCATATGGACATCTTTCTTGGCTACCATCACTCCTTCCTTAAAAAGTTCTCAGATGGTAATCTGGTCCTTTAGGCACTAACATAGCTGCAGTTGCAAGATCCGAGTCGGAGGCTGGAGTCATGCCAACTTCTAATTCCCACCAGTGAGAAGAAAGAAAACACCACTTCCCTCCATGCTGACCGCAGCTCCGTGTGTATAAGTGTGCTTCACGGTTCCACTAAACAAGTAGGGAAGAGAAGGTTGGTACAGCTGTGATCTCTTCTATCCAGATGTCTCCCTGTGCTGGTCCTGAGGAAATGAGGATGTGCATACCAGGTGTGGTGTGCCACCTTGTGGAAGTAAGAATTTAGTGCACCTAAGCAGTGTCTCCTCCCACAGTTGCCTTTGACTGCTCCAAATCTGAGATTAGGGGTAGACCTGAGTCACCCTAACAACAAGCATGCTTCCTCTCTCGAAAAGAAACCCAAACTTAGTCATAAAGGAAAGATACACTTGTTCTCCAGGGAGTTTCATGCTCACTCCACTACCTGGAAAAATCCAAAGGTCTTTCAGACCCATGATAATGCTATCTGGGACACTGAACATATCATTGGACAACTATGGCCATTGTCTTCTGTCTAGACCTGTGGGACAGTGTTCTCCAAGTACCCAGCTAAAAGTTATTACTCTACAATCCATGTCAGATGCCATGGTAGACATTCAGTCAATATTCTGAATCCCATAAATGGATGCCATATTTTATAATAAGTTAATAGGAACTTAATTGTTTATGGTTGTAGAACACCAAGAAGGAACTGTGTGTCATGGTGGTGCCTAATATCAGTCTGAGAACTCAAGGAGGAGGGTAGAGGTAGGCCGATATCAGGGAGTAGAACATCCTGATCTACATAAATAGCTACAGGCTAAACATAAATGCAAATAAACCTGTCCCAAAATATAATTTCAGTCTTTGGCAACCTAGATGAACATGCCATTGAAGATATTATAATGTCGAGTTCCTTCTGGGTGCAGAATATAAAAACAAACTTTATCATGCCAAGAAATCATACATGATAAATGAAAAAAACCCAGGGAACCAGGCAGATAACAGAAATGATTAAAACATTAATAATGTAGCCAGACAATGGTGGTACATGCCTTTAATCTCAGCATATAGGAACAGAGGAAAGTGGATCTCTAATTTAAAGACCAACCTGGTCTACAGAGTGAGTTCTAGGACAGCTAAGGCTACACACACACACACACACACACACACACACACACACACACACACACACTACATCAATACTCGGGATGCCCATCTTTCTTATTTAGAATATTCTATCACTTCCATGTCTCTGAAACCAATGCTATTTGTAGAACAGAACTTCAAGCTAAATCAGACATATAGATCACTACCATTTAAGGCTGGAAGAGATAGACTTTGAGAAAATAAACTTGTCTTCAAGCTTTCTGGTCCCTGTTCCCTGGGTATCCATTTGAAATGAGTCCTCTTAAGGTTATGGTGAGCAACTTTGCTTACTGTTTCCCATCAAAACATTCTTTGTAAATGAGAGATTTTTGTGGTGTCTGGAATAGAATTGGGAGACTAAGCAGATGATATGCCCTCTGCTTCCTTGAAGAAAACAAATCCTAAAATATGGGAAGGATACTTGATAGGAACCAATGACTGCCTCAGACAAGACGGCTGCCATGGACTAGAGTGTCCAAATCTGTATCTGTGTGTATATTAGTGGGTGACAAATGGGGCAGTGGTGGTGCTAGATGCTTAGATTTATGGCTATATCAAAAATAAATGATGTAGTGTGTAAAATTTTCTTTGTAAGACCTTTTAGGATTTGTTTAGTGTATAACTGCCCTTGTTTAACTAAACTGTTATTTCCTTAAAATCATCATATATTGCATTATGTCAAACACTATAAACATTGTATTGCTTTAAATAAATACAGAATTGTTTTACCAATGGAATGGAACGTACTTCCATTTATCACCACAAATGGTTTAATTCCACCTGCAGCTCCTTCTTAACAGCAGAGCGCATTTTATTTTGAAGTTTTATATTACTTCACAGATTAAAAAAAATGCTACTTTGGTTGGGGATAAGGAGAATACATGGAAGAAATTTGCTTTATTTGTTTTTTTTTTTAATCCTGTAAGTTTAAGTAGCTTTGTCTTAATTTCCCGAGGCTATTATAAATTACCACCGTATGTGCCTCCTGCATAGGCAGGGAATAGGATGGATTTAAAATGTGAGATGTTGGTGCTTTTTCTCACCCCATCATTAACTAATTTTCTTGCAGAATATATTTTTAGATCAGATAGACTTTGGTAATGTATACTTTGATAATGAGATTATTTTGAATTAAGGGAATACATAATTTGTTGTGAGAATACTTCACATTTATGATTTTGTTTTTCTTCCTTCCTTCCTCACAGGGACTGGCAGATTTTTCTGTAAGGGTTACATGGATCCTTGTCTCATCGTCTTTTGAGGCTCTGAGTTGTTGGTTTCAGAATCATTTAATCGAGTAAAAGCTAGTGTTTGGCCATACAAAACGGTAGGCAAGGTAAAGCCTGGCCTGTGGGAAAGTGTGTTGAGAGATTTGCTAAACTCTCCTCTTGGGATAGGTACTACCTTGATGCAAAATATTTAGTAGCTATGTATCATTTTTAAATTAATTAATTATTTGGTGTGTGTGTGTGTGTGTGTGTGTGTGCACGTGCGCGCGCACATGTGTGTACAACCTTGGATGCCTCTGGAACACAGCTTCTGTGTGATCTCAGGAAACACTTTCCAGAAGATTTCACTTCAGTGATCCTGGTATCTTCTTAATCACTACTAATTTCTCAGCTTCAACTGGCCAGCATTGAGTCTCCCAGAAAAGCAACGGTTTCCCTTTAGTAGTTGTGATATATTGTTAAGCACATCTAATTCTTCACTCCCAATGACACAGAATCACAGATTCTCAATCCAAAATAAAATTAGCTGTGGTAGAGTCTTTATGCTTCCCTCTGAAACTTCACAAGCCAGGTCTTCACCATCTGTACTGCCCTCAACATTATCTTCCAAGCTTCTACAGGTCAGCTCACCAAGCACTGGCTTTTCTTGCACAAGATCTTCCACAATCCTCAGAGAAACATGGTCAGACATATAGCAGCAGCACCCTCCCTGTACCAGTTTTTTAGTTAGAATTTCTATTGCTGTGATGAAACACCATGATCAAAAAGTAAGTTTGCAGAGCAGAGGATATATTTGGCTTACACTCCCTTACCTGTTCATCACCAAAAGGAGTCAGGACAGAATGATGTAGATGCTATGGAGAGGTGCAGCTTGCTAACCAGCTCTTCCTGGCTTCCTCAGCCTGCTTTCTTATATAACCCAGGACCACCAGACCAGAGAAGGCACCACCCACAATAGGTTGGTCCTGCTCTTTCAATAATTAATTAAGAAAATACTTTACAGGTTTGCCTATATGCCAGTCTTATGAACACATTTTCTTAATTGAGGTTCCCTCCTGTCGGGCGCCTAGTTTCTGTCAAGTTGACATGAAACTATCCAGTACAGACAGGGTCTCTTTATGTTGACTTGGCTGCCCTTGAATTTGCTGTATAGAACATGCTGTCCTTGAACTCATAGAAATCTCCCTGCTTCTGCTTCTCAAGGTGCTTGCCATCCTAATGAGTGATAAATGTTGTCTCATGGTTTTTATTTTTATTTCTCTAACGATCTCTTCAAGTTCTTATTGAGCACTTATCTGCTTTAGAGATTATCTGAAGTTCTTTGCCTGTTTTGGATAGGGTCATCTCTTGCTGGTTTGTGTATGTCCACTGTTATAATCCAGACTGTTATTCCAAATGCACTGTAATAACCCAGATTGTTTCTCCCTTCACAGAATTCCTACAGAAAACAAGAAAAAAACTGATAAACTTTTCTCTTGAATATTCTCAATAAAGCAGGTCAAGAAGAGTACAGTGTAATGCGGGACCAGTACGTGAGGTTTGAGCAGGACTTTCTTCTTGTTTTTGAAATAAATAATGTAAAATCATTTGAAATTATTCACCATTATGGGCAGGTTTAAGTAGAATATGAAAGTTGGCATAGAGAAGTAATGATAAGCCGGGCAGTGGTGGTACATGCCTTTAAACTCAGCATTCAGGTGTCAGAGGCAGGCAGATCTCTGTGAGTCAGTTTGAGACCAGCATGGTCTATAGAGTGAGTTCCAGGAATAGCCAGGACTAAACAGTGAAACACTGTCTCAAAAACCAAAGAGAGAGAGGTAACGATAGCTTTCATTTATGATTCCTTGCTAATTGTTATGTTTGTATGATCTATTTAAATTTAAAAATATTGGTGTAAAGTGTGC
The DNA here is from genome assembly GCA_028555095.1 of Dicrostonyx torquatus. Taxonomy (NCBI): domain Eukaryota; kingdom Metazoa; phylum Chordata; class Mammalia; order Rodentia; family Cricetidae; genus Dicrostonyx; species Dicrostonyx torquatus. The sequence continues at coordinate 588,467 of JAQHUG010000391.1, read as the reverse complement.
AGAATTCCAGTTTTGCCAGCAGCTATTAGGATTGCAGGACTTGCATAACTTGCCCTGGTTTGTACAGGTATCGGTGGTCCTGGTTGAGTCCAGGCCTCTCTGATGCCAGGGCCTTTTGTACTAGCCTATACTAAAGAAATTAGGCTTTTAACACTTTAGATACATAAAAATATCAACCAGAAACAAAGACATGAGAAGATAGTTTAAAACAGTTCAACTAAATTTTTTTTAAAAAAATTACATTTAAATAAAGAATTTCATAGGTTGGAAAAGAGGTGGTCTTAGGTGTTTTTGTTTGTCTTTTGTTTCTTAAGCATCATAGATGTGAAAATATTAAAGAATTAGAGTAATTACTGGTTCTTATTTTAAAAATCTTACAAATGTACATAAGTTTGTATTATTTCTTCAAGGTTTTACAGTATTCTTTATTTTGCATATTAAGCAGTTTGAGACCAGCATGGTCTACAGAGTAACCCCATTCCTGGATGTGTCATGTAACCATGTACTGGCGGAGTTAAGAGTGTAGCATCTCAGTTGACAGTCATTATCTGGTGACAGAAATGAAGTGATTGGGGAAACCACTTTTCTATAGTGGTGCAGAGGTGAACTTTACTGATATAAAACACCAGGGGATATAAACATTCAGACATTCACACAAAAACTGTGAAGGAATGCAATTTTATCACAATTTTAGAATTTATTTCCATAATACACTGACAGCAACACATAAAAGGATTTAGAATATAAATTGTAGTTCTTTTTGTGCTGCTTATAAGAAAAATAATATTCAGGAAGCAGATATGGTTCAGCAATTATGGACATGCATGTCTCTTCTAGAGGACCCAAGTCAATTCCCAGAATTCATATCAGGAATCTCATAACAGGGAATACAATGCTTTTGGTCTCCACTGGAATCCGCACTCACATTGATGATTAAAATTAAATTAAAAATTAAATCAAATTTAAAAATTAAATTAAAATCAGTCTTTGCAATGATCATCTTTCTTTGTGAGAGAATAGAGTAGTTCCCCTTTGCCACGCCTAAGTCTGAAAATAGTAAACTGAACTTTGTAACTTTACAAAAATAAAGGATTCTGACTTAAATAGCTGTTATTACACATTATTCCATTTTTGTTTTATTAAACTCTGCATGTAGATTAAACTATGAAAACAATATATGTATATGTGAGAAAATAGTTATGAAGGATTTTGTACTATCTCCAGTTTCAAGCACCCATTTGGGATTTTCATATTATTTGCCCAAAGACTTCAGGGACGGGTGCTCTGAAATACCAAAATTATGTTGATGCTGATAATTATTTGGGTAAAAACAAAACAAAATTCACACAAGGTTTCACTATGTAGCTTTGAATGAACTCACTGTGTAGACCAGGCTGGGCTCGAACTCACAGAGATCCTCCTGCCTCTGCCTCCTGAGTGCTGAGATTAAAAGAATGTGCAACCATTGCCAAGGGGCCTAGCCCCGAGCAGGGCAGAGATACTGGAGAGGAGATGTAGACTACTGGACAGACATACAGACACACACAGGAACTTTATCTGAGGTCCAAGCTTAATTCTTCATTTTATTTTTCTCTCTGCTGGTTGTTCTTACTCTGTTCTTTTTCTGTTCTGTTTTTCTACCCTGATGTTTTCTGTTGTTTCCAAACTCCATTGTTGTCCTATAGCTTTCCTGATGTTATCCTTTTATTTCTTCCCTGAGGTTTCCCTTTAACATTTCCTTCTTATCTTATTTTTATCCCTTTATACCATTAATAAAAAAAATTTAATAAAAGATTACTTCACAACCACAACTTACATATTTTCCAAAACCAAATTAAAATGTTTTCCTAAGAAGAAATCTCATTAAGATCAAAGTTACCTGTTTCCTTTAGAAACTCACAAGCAGTTAAACACTTTCCTATTAATTTTCTCACCATAACATCTTTACCCCAAAGCAATGATTCTTTTTTTTAAGATGCACCATTTCTATATAATTATATTCCTGAAATAGGACAATAAATAGCGGCAAATGAGCACAAAGATATTATCCATAGCTTTTGGAGAAAAATCCAGTCAGAACAGCCAAGGAAAAAGACTTCAATGTAAGTAGGGGCGTGTGGCAATGCTGTCCGTAAAATAAACCTACAGTGTTTGCAGAATCAAGATTGGGTTTTTGTCCTCAAAATAGCCATGTAATTCTCAAAACACTTTTCCTTTCTAGACATGTCTGAGGAGTATTAAGAGCAGACAAGTATTAAGAGCAAAAGGACACAGGCTAGACAATAAGCTGCTCCTAGTGACCTAACCTCTGCGTATATCTACAGGACATTAACTTCATCCTTTGTCCTCTCAGGAATCAAATTTCCTTTAAATACTTAAAGGGGACATTTTTAAAAAGTCACATGTTACACAAACGACTAAAAATTATTGTTGTTAAACTGTCACTGTTATTTCATTGTTTCTGTTAACTTTTGAAACTGATTTCCTAAAAAGAAAAGTCACTTAGCTATGCAACTGAATACTTTATTAACAACTGATAGTGGAACAGTGTCCCAAAAGTCATGGGCAAAATTCTCCTAACCCTACTGCAGTAACTTTGGATCAAAATACACAATGTATCAGGGATGTATAAGATGTTGAATGGATACATTAGAGTGGAGGTGGCTTTCTTTTAGCTTGGAAGAAGCATCAAAAGCATGGCTGTGGTTGGTATTCCACAGCTAGATTTACTCTGTTTGTATGATTTAGCACATCTTCAAAAATTCAAGACCCAACAACATGGGGATTGTATGTGTGTGTGTGTTATACATATATAAACATATCTGCTTATAGATAGGTCCATATACTTATAAACATTTACATATAAACAAAGATGAAAAATCCAGTTGATTTCTATGCACACTTCATTAAACCCTGTCACTTTATATAACTTTAAGTGAAGCAGTTCAAGTTCATGTCGGAAACTGCTGTTTTTCCTGCTCCTTTAAAATGGGCTCACAACTTTGTCAGCATTTGTCATTCTGAAATGCACATTGCACATCCCTAAAAACATCATAAACACAGTGATTTATCCGTACCACAACACTCAATGGAAAGATCATGTTCTACTGGGGAGTCACATGAGGACACAGTCCAATAGTATGGAGAATACAATTCGAAGTATGTCTGGTGTGGAGAGAAGCTTAAGAGTAGGACAGTGTTCTCCTGACCTGTTGACAAAGCAGTAAGACCCAAATGTAAAAAGGATTCACTATTATTAGTTGCTGAGATTTTTCTTGAGATTTACGATCATTTTCATACACACACATACATACACACACTTATATGTATGTATACACACACACACACACACACACACACACACACACACACACACACACACACCACTAGCCTTTGCTCAAAAGGCTGCCAAAACAAACATATCCTATTGATTTGGCAAAGGGGTCATGACAAAAACTTCAATGTGTAATCCTCATTAATTACACAGATGGAGCAAACGATTCTGAATTGTAGTCTTATTTATCTAACACCCTCAAAGATTTATTAAATACACTTAAGTGATGTTACATAGATACATATTTCAGAAAAAGCCTTACGAACCAATCACAACTTTTCCCAAAATGAAGCCATCAAGTCAGGCATCAACAGATAGCAGGAAGAAAAACAATAATTAATCATCCAACATAAAATGACACTGTCAACTATTTGGTTTAGTGCCCTAGTTCAATTTATTCAATTTCTGCCCTTGTAGGAGGGGAAGGATGACTTGCTGGGCCTGGTCCCGGGCAGGGGGAGGGGAGCCATGGGTGGGCTCCTCAGCTGTCCCAGGCTTGAGCCCTTGCACTTCTTGCTTGCGCCTGCCCGAGTACCCCCTCTCCAGCTCCTCCTTGCTCCCTGAACCCTCGAATCGCTGCTCTTTCACTCCCTTGCTATCTTAGCCACTGCCCTGTCACTCCAGCTCCTTCTGTCAGCAATGATTCTTTTATAATGGATTAAAAATTTGTAAGCAGGCTAAATATATTTCAGCACGTTCCTTTTGTACTGGCAGGCAGCTGCTTGTGGTTTTAGTGCAGAAGGTTTCTATTATTAATTCTTCTCCAGAGAAACTTTAAAAGAGTGGTCAGTTTGCCATTTATTTTCCGTTACACACAATAGGGTCATTTAATTTCCTTTTACAACTGTTTTTTTTTTCAAGGTTCATGTAGGGCCCAGGGCAGCTTGGTATACACCTGCCTGTCAGGCTCCAACAGGAATCAGCAGGTGGTACTGGGAGGGAGCCTGAGGTTTAGGAAATGGCAGATTGAGAGAAATTGGGACAGAAAACACATGATAGACCAGGAGTACTGAAGGTGAATACCAATCAGACCTGAGTTTATTTCAGAGCCCGACTACATACAGATTAAAGGCAAAAGGCAGGACAAAGAGCTAACCACCTCCCTGCATGTCCTTAGGAGAAAGTGCAAGCATATGCATTATCTCTCACAAGAATTCAGCTAGCAGGACAAGCAGCTTCTATTTCTAACTGGATGTGCCTACGGTTTGGCATCAGCAGTATTCTTTCTACCAGATAGAGTGTTCTTTCTGCATGCACAAAGTTCTCATTCCTATGTGCTTAATCAGAACATTCTCACAGCCCTCAAGGATGCAGGCAGAGCAGGCAAGCTTGAATTCAAATTACGTATGAATCAGAATTGACTCCAGATGGAAACTGAGTCACACATGGGCTCCCACACCTGCCAAGACAGACTCTATAGAGACCAACAAGAAAGTAGGCCTGAATCTCAGTTTACCCTAAGCCAATACTTGACTCCAGAAAGACCACAAAGTGGGCACACCCAGGCACCACCCAGGAATGGGCCAATTAGCACCCAAAGGAAATACCTAAGGTTCCAACCATTGTAGATAGGGTCACCTGATATCTCTTAGCCCAGCACAAACCCATCCCCTTTCACCAGGACACCCATAGACAAATGTCAGTCAATCATAGGTCCTGAACCTTAGAAATCTCTCACCCCAAACTCTGCTATTATAAAAACCCTACCCCAACTGAGTCCTGATTATACCAATGCATTGGATACATAGAGAGTCTGAGTTCAAACTTGAATAAGAATAAAGGCTCTTTGCTTTTTTATATGGGACTTGGCCTCCTTGTTGGTTTTTGGAGGACTCTGTGATCTCGGCATAACAACAGGGGGCTCATCTGGGATCCACCAAGCCAACAAGGATTATTTACTGCCTATAGAGCTTTCAGTCTCAGTCAGCTTGTAAGTTTTCCATGTTTCATTTTATTCATGTCTTTCTGTTTTGATATCCTTCTGTAAGTGATGTAGGATGTCCTTCTGTATATGGGTTGCTTTTATTGGTTAATGAATAAAGCTCTTTTGGCCAATGGCTTAGCAGAGTAAAGCCAGGTGGGACAACCAGACCAAGAGATTGTTTATGAATGTTTATTTTCATTTTAAAAGGTTAATTATAAATGGCTAATGTTCACAGTCAAGGTGTTTCTAAAGACAAAAGAGGGGATATGATATAGAAATGAATACGATAGTATGGACTTTGAGTTCCTGATACAAATTTAAGGTCAATTTTTGTTATATGTATACTTCTACTCTTGTTTAAGGTATTATGTTTATATATAACATTTAAAAATATAATGTATAATTTAAAATTATGGATTAATAGATAGTCACTTATAATAATTAAACTGTAGACATGTTAGGTTTTCTAGATGTACAGAGATATATTTCAGATGGATAGGTATTCTTCAAACCTTTCAAAGGCCTACAGAATATGGCATTTAAAATGTTATAATCACTTAGACTTTTCTCAACAGTGAGACTTGTCTGCTTCTGGCAGCAACAATTACTTCAGAGAGGTTGATGGTCATCAAAGAAACTCATTATGGAATTTGCCTCCAATGTGACAAGGTTAGTCATTTGGGCAAAAATCTACTCTTGCCTGGACTGCTTGATGGTATGCTGTATAAACTGGACATGCAGGACCAACAGAAAAGTGATTGCTAAACTTTCCAAAAGACGGAGCGGTCCTTCAGGGTTTCTGCTTCATGAAAGAGTCTGTCAGACATTCTGCAGGACCCAGAAGAAAGCAACTAATGAACTTTGCCAGTAAAAGGCA
>JAQHUG010000391.1:469191-484380 GCA_028555095.1 Dicrostonyx torquatus | reverse complement strand
AAAAACAAACACACCGGTTGATAGGGATTGTGGCAAGGAGGGGCTGAGTTAAACAGCCGACGTTTGGTATCCCGAAAGCAGGAAGAAGAGGACCGGTTCAGAATGCACAGAAGACAGAGCCGGGCACAGGAGAGTCAAGCACAAAATCAGAGACTCACTAGGCCAGTGTGAGGAAGGCAGAGAGAGGTAGAGAGAGAGCCACAAGGCAGAAGAGGCCACGGAGATGTAGGGGCACCAGAAAATGTGTCTGTTCAAAATATAGCCTGAAGTTGAGCTGAACTGAAGATGAGGGACAGATGCAGGGGAGCTTCCTGCTTTCCTTCGGTGTGCTTGAGACCCAGGCAGTTAGTTACAAAGACTTTGTATCTTGCCACCTCTATCAAGGAGATGTCAACAAAACAGTACAGACTTTGATATAAAAAGATGTTGTGGAAATCTGGTTTGAGGGCATGGCATGCCCATTGGTGTCTTCAAATGGGAACTGTTGTGATTACTCTCGCCCAAGATCATCATAAGATGGGACACATGGACACATTCACATTTGATGCCTATTGATCCACCTCTTCTCAGGCTATAGAAGCAAGTAGAGGTTGCTGGGGCTGGAAGATCTGAGAAGTGTTGGGTAACAGCAACTTCTTCAGTGCTGTTGTCTTTTGTGTGTTGTCCATGTTCCTGATGGTCATCCCTCACCCATGTGGCCCTAAGTAACCCCAATTAAATTCATTGATTCACACATCTAGACTTCAGTGGAATCATTTCTTTGGGGTCTATTCTTGTCACCTTATATGGAGAGAATGGGCATTCATTTGTTGGTGTCTCCCTAGGGAAAGTCAACAGGAAGTGAATTTATTCTGAGCCAAATGTGAATGGCCATAGTTTTGGGAGACATATTCAAGTTGCCCTGAATGACATGTTCCACTGTGGAACAGGTTAGTTGAACATTTATAATCAGAGAATAAAATAAAGTAATAATTAATAAGGGCTTATGACCATATGACCATCAGGTGAGTGTGATCTTTGCCACATGGCCATGTAGGAGGGTCCGTCTTCTGTATTTCTGTGCTTTGATTGGTTAAATAAAGACTCCGCCTTGCTTGTAGGATAGGTCAGCTCTTAGGTGGATGGAGTAGACATAAAGGAAGTTCTGGGAAGAGAGAAGGAAGTGGCCAGAAGCCACGAGCCACCATCGCAGATGGATGCAGGTTAGATCTTTCCGGTAAGTCACCATGTGGTGACTTACAGACTTTTATAATGGGTTAGTTTATGAGGTGAGGGCTAGCTGGGAAGAGGCCAGTGATAATGGGCAAGGCATTATTTAAATTAATACAGGTCTCATGTGGTTATTTCGGGCATAAGCAAGCAACCAGTGGCTGAGCGGGCCAGTGGCTGGGGGCTTGGGAGCCGGGCGCTGGGAACACAATCCACACCTCTCCCCCTATTTACAACATGGCCATACCATGTGAGTGTGAACTTGACTTCATGGAATGTTCTAATACTCTGAAGTTTGCCTGTTAGTCTCTCCAAGAATCAGAAGGATTGTAACTCCACAGATCCATTTTAGATTTCTGGTTTCCAAACTGTTTTTAAACTACTGAACAAGGGCAATTTGTTAAGCAGCCACAAGAGATTAGTATTGTCTTGGAATATGCTTCCTAGGGCATCTAAGCTGTGACAGACTGATATTGCACTTTCAGTAGATTAGTATTGTAGTTAATTATTCACGCTTGGCATTTTGTTTGCATAAGGCCGTTTGTGGGTTCTTGCATGCATCCCCACTACAAAGCTATAATGTCTCCAGCCCCTTCTCTATTCATCTCCTATGGACTGAGTGTCTTCTGCAAACTCATGTTAAGATTAATTGCCATTTCACTACCAGGTTGGAAGGGCGAGAAGAGATGACGCCTTTAGTGAGTAGAGGTGAGCAAAATGAGAAGTCTCTCCTTATCAATGGATTGATGCCATTATCAAGGAGCAGGTTCCTGCTGGCCAGGTGTGAGTTAGGCCTGATTTTTCTTCTCATGAGTGTTTGCCTATCCTACTGCTCAAACACTCTCAGCTTCCAGAACAGATCCATTTTTAAATATATCATTTATAGCTGCGGTATTCTGTCTAGTCACAGAAAATACATTGAAGATACTATCATGCTGATACCCTTATCCAGGCTTCCCACATAGCTACGTGGTATTTGACCCGACCCTTCAAACAGTGGTGATGTTTCTAGTGTGCATCACTCACTTTAGGTATCAACTGTGATTTTTTTAATAACAAAAGCATCAGAGATAACGAACAAATTTCTAAATATATATATTTATATATTATATATCTATTATTTATTTATTAAATATTATATATTTATATATTTATATATATTCATATATATGAATATTTATATATTCATATATATGTGTGTATATATATATGAAGTCTATGACCATAAAACCATGAACATGCCTGATCGTTTTGAATGCTCACCTGCATGTGTGTATGAAGGTTGGGTTTGGAGATTGTGTCAATTCTTCTCCATTCCTTCATCAAGATGCAGCTTATAAAATCATCAGTCTTAACACTAGCAGGCCAGTCATGGTCTCCTGCAGCCCACCAGACACTGACTTAGCCCCTAGACCTTCTACTACTCGAGGACTAAAGACTAACCTCCTTTCACAGTTGTGGAAATTCTTATCGGCATGACCAACTCGCCCCTATGGATTACACATGCCCAGGATAGCCATGAACATAAACACAAATTCACATACTTAATTTAAATTTAATTTTTATGATATATTTGTAACTTAACTATGTGGTTCCTAAGCATAAGTTTTGTAAATGATAATGTCATGTTACAATATCCAAAATTAGACACGCATGACAGAGCTTCCCCCGGAAAAAAATGGGTACCTGCGGTGGTAGAGATGTGTGTCTGATATGATTGGCTTTTAGGTTCTGGGGGCAGCATCTTTGGCACAAACTGCATTCAAGAAATATCTTGTGCCACAGAAAAGATCAAAGAGACATGGATATATGCAGAGCCAGAGAGAAGGGCTTGGTTTGTGATCTTCCAATCCCATGTTCTTTAATTGCTATCAAATCACTGAAAGACATTCTTAAAGAGCAGGAAATGTAATCCTAGGAAGCTACTGGAAGTTGCCCCTACCTGCTGCGGAATAATACTTTTTTGTACACTGTGAATATGTATTACTCTCATTGCTTTAATGAAGAACTGACTGGCCAATAGCTGGGAAGAACTTAGGCAAGAGAGCCAAACTAAGAAGATGCTAGGAAGAAGAAGGAGAAACAGGAGGATGAAGAGGAGGACGAAGAGGAGGAAGAGGAGGAGGAAAGAGGAGGAGGAGGAGGGCAGGGTCAACAGGAGTCACCAGCAAGATGCAGAGGAAGCAGCAGATGAACATGTCATGCAGAAAAAATATACTGCCATGTGGTAGAGTGCAGATAAGCAATATGGTTTAAGAGGTAAGAGCTAGTTAGTAACAAGCCTAAGCTATCATCTGAGCATTAATAATAAGTCTCTCTGTTATTCAGTTATTAGTTATTAGTTATTTGGGAGCTGGCTTGTGGAACAGAGCTGTTGGTGGAACATAGAAAGAGTCAGTTAGCACTTGCCTGGAATCTTTGGGAAAAAATTTGCACTGTCAAAGATAGGGACTAGAATTTCTTCATATCTAACTAACACACTGACACAAAGGCACTTTCTACATAGTAAAAAAAACCTAAAAATTAAAAGTATGGGCTTTTGCCCATAAAATCAATCTGTGTTCTCTTGAATGTCCTGAAGAACTATGATATTGGATATTGGGGATATCCTCTAGGTCCCAGAATCAGAAGAGTCTTACATTTGTCTCAGTATTTGTAGGATCCCTCCCCAATGATCTCAGACTGTTGAATGATTTAAAGGCAGCTGTAGAGAGATGGAAGGTAGAAAGGTGTAGGCCCATATTTCTATATGGTATGGCAGCCAGGCTATCAAGCCATAGTGACCCCACCTCAAGTGATCACATAACCTTCCAGACAGGCTGTCGCTAACCTAACAAAAGGTCAGGATGTTGTTTTGTTCCTTTCTTTGTAATTTGGAAGATGCCTGATAGAGATGCTAATTCAAACCTACAGGACAGCTAGCACACAGAGCAGACAGGTAAATGTGGGCATGACAAAAAGCCATTCACCTGGTTACCTAGGAGACAGAATGCTAATGTGTTTCTCCCTCAGTTAAATTTTGATATATGTACGGCTGTTTGGAGAATAAAGCAGGAGGAATTCTTCAGGATATGCACTCAGGATTTCATGAGGGATCCCGGAGTATCTCCCTCCCGATAAAGCCATGTGAGTTGTGTCTTTATTTCCGTGCCTCCACGCCAGTCCAGAGAGAGATAGTTTATGTTGGGGTATGGTTCAGAGAAATAATTTATGGTCCGGGCTAGCACCGGACCCCGACAGAAAGGAAGAGAAGTTTGGCTGATCTTAGGTGAGATTATGATTATACATGATAAAAGGGCATCTTTGGAAGATGGGATGTGGTCCCTTAAAGGGGCAGAATGGACTTCTATAGTCAGCAAGGGAAGCTGGGAAGTGTAGTCTTTCAGCAGGAAACTGTCACAGACCATCTTGAAATGCAGTAGCTTGCAGTTAGTTCAGAACAACCCTGAGATACCATTCTCTTGGCTCAGAAGATATTAAAGAGAAATGGCCTCTGTCTAAAAGCAGGATGGGAAGAAACTGAGACAAGAGTGACACAATCATTCAATAAAGAGCATTTACATCTCAAATGGTAGCCCCACCCTGCCATCATGGCTTGGCTTTGAAATGTCTCCTGGAAATGCTGTCAGAATGGTAAGACATTAAGGGACAGAACCTAGCTGGAGGAAGTAGAGCATTGTGGGTGTGACTGTGAAGGGCCCATTGGAACCCCAACCCTCACTCTGTCCCTTGACATCCTAGTCACACTGATATGTTCTGCTTTGCTAGAGAACGAGTGTTGTTCTTTTGGTGCGGGTGGCAAAGACACACAGAGAGACACACACGAACGAACCCACGTGGAGTTTATTAGAGGGGCGTGACTAGATCCGTGGAAACGTGGAGAGTGAAGGGAAGGGAAGAGAGAGTGGAAGATGGCACCTCCGCGTTTTAAAGGTTGCCTTGCACATGCGCATCAGGGTGGGTTGCTTAGGTACATCAGACGGTGATGACGAAGATGGCGGGCAATCCATTCCTCACACATGCACAGGGGTGGAGGTAGCCGCACATGCGCGCACGTGGGTCACACCCCCATGCAGCTGCCTTTAGGACCCAGGGTGATTAGATGATAACACCAAGTAATGATATCAAGTAACCATAGGCCCAAACCTTTAAAACCATGACTATAAATAAATCTCTGCTCCTTTAACTTACTTTTTCCATTTTTCATATGTGTGATGTTCTTGTGTGTATGGATGGTTTTGGGGGTGCTTCACATATATGTGTGTGGGTGTACATGCCTGAGAAGAAAGAAGAACCAAGGTCAATGCTGGTCATCATCCTCTATTATTTCTTCACCTTATTTATGATGACAGGATCTCTCAATCAAACCCAGAACTCATCACCATGGCTACTCTTACTAGCCAGCTCAGTCTAGGAATACCTATCTCTGTCTTCAGAGATTGGTATTATAAAGGACTATCATACCAAACTAGCATTTGTGTGGGTTTCTGGGTTTTCAAATTCTAGTCCTCACACTTGGGAGGCATGTGTTTCCACCACTGAGCCGCTTTCCCAGCCTCTTTTTTAAATAAAATTTACTCATGTGTGTCTGTTTTGCCTGTGTCTGTACCATATGCTTGCCTGGTGCCTGCAGAGGTCAGAAGAGGTGTTGGATTCCCTGAACTGGAATTATAGATGGTTGTGAGCTACTGTGTAAGTGCTGGGAACCAAACCCAGGTTCTGCAAGAGCAGCAATTGTTCTCTGAGCAAAATCACTGAGTCAGCTCTTTAGCCTGAAACTTATTTTTGTAATATATTTTGTCACAATGGAAGAATGGTGACCCCTCCCACGTAAACCTCTGTGAGGAAAGAGAATGAGGACGTAAGTGACTACACCATGGGAGAAAGAACCATGCTTTTCAAAAGCTCCATGTCTCAGGTTTTCCCATGAATGAGATTTTGAAAATCAATATTGTCATACACACACCATTCTTGCCATTTCATACATCCATCAACTACATAAAGCTAAAAGCAAAGCTGTCTTTACAAACTGGTATGTAATGATTTCCTGGGTGTAGGGAAGCTCCTTCACCTTAGTTACTCCCTCCTGCCTTTACTACTTCCTGGAACCCTCTGAAGTAGGTCAGCTTAGCTAAACCTGGTGATGGAACCAATTATAGGGGTGGATTTGCAGTTCCTGGTGAACTCACTCCGTAGAGTTTGAAGGTTATATGTGAAAATAAAATACGAGGGGAGGCCTGTTAGAATAAATAACCCAAAATCTCAGCGTCTTTTCCTGTTTCTGGTGGTTTAAATAGCAATGTCCCATAGATTCATGTGTTTCAATATTTGGCCCACAGGGAGTGGCGCTATTAGGAGGTGTGAACTTGTTGTGGCCTTGTTGGAGGAAGTGTGTCATTGTGGGTCATTGTGGGAGCAGGCTTTGAGGTCTTAAGCCAGGGCTCTTCCTGCTGACTGCCAATCCAGATATAGAACTTTCAGTTACTTGTCCAGTACCATGTCAGCCTACATACTGCTGTGCTCCCCACCATGATTCTAATGGACTAAACCTCTGAAACTGTAACTGAAAGACCCCCAAAGTCATCTTGTCGCCAAGGAGCCCCCAGACTCAATAACCAGGCGGTCAGATGCAAATGCACGAGGTGGTTTATTTCATGATTGCGCAACTGGGTGCACAGCTCGGGATAGCTGAGCACCCAGAGCATCCAGGCAAGCAAGCTATTATAGACAAAATCACAAGTTTTCCATGAATTATAATATGGGGTACAGGTACAACTGGGATTGGTCCAGACATTTAAACCAGAGTTCAACCCAGAAAGAAATTAGCATAGTTCAGCCCATTCCTAAGTACGTGACATCCAGCAGGCTACATGACATCCTGCTGACTACGTGACATGTGACATCCTGCCTGTCCCATTGTGACTCAGTTTACAGTTTGATAATCATTTTCTGCGACTGATTCTGATAACCATCTGCCTAGAATACTGCAACCAGTCCTGATAATTGCTAACCCTCCTGCCCAGCAGGGGAGAAAGGAAGAACCTGCTGGTCAAACCTGTTTGTCACATTTTGTAATTTTCCATTATCCAATTCATTTAGTTTGTTATGAAAAATTGGTTGGGGTCTTTCAGTAACTAGCCCCAATGAAATGTTTTCCTTTATAAGAGTTGCCATGGTCACGGTGTCTCTTCACAGCAATAGAAACCCTAGATAGTGTTGGTTCATAGCTCCACTTGTAACCACCGTGTTGCATCGAAGTGTGGTTCCCATTTTACTTCCTTCTCTGGCATCCATTTATCTCAACCTTATCCCTTATTGGAACCTAATTTTGTTCAGGCTACCACCTTCCCATGCCCTGCTTACCTGTGACTATGTCACAGGTGATTCTTTCACCCAGTCCCCACCGGTTTACTCTCGCTTACAGTAACCATAGAAGTTCCTCTTTGGGGCTATTGATTAGACTAGGAATTGGTCATGTATCCCAATTGAGTCCAAAGAGTCTTGAGGGGAAGTCTGCTGAGAGATCTCTAAGAAAGTCTTCGTTCCTACATAGGAGGATTCAACAAGACTGTAGTGAACGGATTTAAGAGCATTATTCTAGGTGAAATAAGCCAGTGGCAAGATTACATGTTATGTGACTCTGCATACATGAAACATCCAGATGTGGAAAACACATAGGAATGGAAAAGGATTAGATGTTGGGTTGGGGGAATAAGGGATGAGAAACGACTGTTGTAAATATGGATATAGAGGTAGATGGTCTCAATATGCATCGGTGGTGGATGCACAGCTCTGTGACTATATTCAAACTGGTGAGTTACAATCTTTAAATGGTTGAAATGTAGAAAAGAAAAGAAAAGAAAGAAGAAAAGAGAGAAGAGAAGAGAAGAGAAGAGAAGAGAAGAGAAAGATGAGTCTGGGTCTGGCGAGATACCTCAGTTAAGCTCACCTGGATTTGGTTCCCAGTACTGATATGGCAGCTCACAACCATCTTTAACTCCTATTCCAAGGACCTGACACTTGTCTCTGGCCTTCATGAGCACTAGGCACACACGTGATGCACTAACGTGTAAGCAGGCAAACACTCAATGAATAAAAAAAGAATTTTTAAAAAGAAGTTCCCACATTCTATTCCATAGGATCATAAATGTCCATATGCCATCATCGCTCATCCATGAAAGGAGCCAGCCTGAGGCAGAGCCACTTCACAGAGAGTGACAGAGAAAAGAGGTAGAAAGAATGAGGATCTTTAATGATGTCATGGAACCAAGTGGTCAGTCTGTGTGTCTGGATCGTGCCAGAATTCTATACATCCTATTATGTAAAACACTGTATTCCATTTAGATCAAACGCAGGAGCCATGAGCACCCATTGACAACTTACAAACCACAGGCTGTTAGTGGCCAGAGTGAGGACATTGTTTTTAATAGGACAAGTGGAGGCTTTAAGGCAGGGAATAAGTGAAAATCAATGATAGAAATAGCTGGCAGACGTCAGTGCTCGGCTGAAGCTTTTACTGTTCTTGATTCATTTTCCAGTTGTTTTGATTGTTCTTGGACCCTGGCTGTGCTCGTTTACTATAGATGCATTATCAGTAATGGGGAAGAGTTCCAGGAAGGAGGTGTTGGGATGCGCACCTGCCTGTTGGTTCCTGTATCTTCTCAGATGAGTTCTGTGGAGGGAGCAGATGCTCCCCAGTGTAAGTGCTTCTATCATGGCAAATGTGAGCAAATTCTTTGCACATCGCTTTGGTGTATTTACTCACTTTGCACACACAGATATTTCTTTAGACTCTGTGTTTCCTGCAAGAAAATATGAGGTGCTGTTCTTGTGATATTTATGCTTAAAATCCTTTCTTTATTATGACCTTTAATATCCACGGAATCTACAGCTACCAGATTGGAAATATGCAAATGAGGCCTTTCAAGAAGCCAATAGCTTCTTAGGAGACAGAATATTTTGCATATCATTGCATGGGATTTTTAGGGAACCCTCCGTGAAGATCCTTGTCACCTGTGTCTACCAGGGCTCTTTCTTGTCTTCTGATGGTTGCTTGTTTTAATGTGTCTCCTTGTCATCCTGTGCCACCTCCTCCTCACCTCGCTTGGGCCCCAGCTGGCAATTGTAGTTGTCTATTCTGTATGACAGTTTATAAGGACAAAGACCAGATCTAGAATGAAGCAGAGTCTACAGTATTGTTCCACAAATCCCAGGCTCCCAGACGATACAATTTCTATGTATTCTGAAATGAGAAGGGGAAAATTCTACCTGTAATGCATTTACTTTTGTTTTTAACTTAGTGGTTGTTTTTCCCTTTTAGAAGTAGAACATCCATCAGTTTCTTAGTGGTTTGGTTTGGCATTGCTATTGTTCAGCAAAACTGAAATTTTAATAAAAATAATAATTCTGTGACATTATTCTAACAAACAATCAAGCAATAAAAATAGCTGCATCTTTTTGCCTGCATAGATGAGAATAGCTCTTTTGGTGGAGGGCACCAGAGAGCAATAGCAATCTAACCTGTCCATGAGACTCATTCAGAGTTTCGCTTTGGGCATGGTGGAATAGACCTGAAAATCTCTATACTCCAATATCAAGAAATTGTATGCAAAACAAAACAAAATTACCCAAAGTGCATAACTAAGTTGGCCAGACAGAAAGAAATCAAACAAGACTGGGAACTAAATAGGACATGATCCCAGAGTGGAAATGTATGTGACAATGCATTGCCAAGGCTGAAGGTTCCAGCTCAGACTTTTACCTCAGCACTTAGGAGACCCAAGAGATAAATGCATGAGTCCTATGGAGGGGGCCAGTGAGAAGTGAGACCTAACACTAAGCCACTCTATGAAAACTTGCCCTTCAACACAGAAAGCTGCATTCCTCTGCAGGAGAAAAATGTTCCCTACCACACCTCCTCAGTGATCGGACAATCTCTAGGAGCCAGAGAGATGGCTCAGTGATTAAGAATGCTTCCGTCTTTTGTAAAGGACCTGAGTTCATTTACCAGCAACCATGTAACCTATAACTTCACTTCCAGGAGTTCTCATCCCTTCTTATAGACTCTGAGAATGCCCACACTCATGCAGCATAGACTCACACAGATATGCACACATAAATATATGTAAAAAATTTAAAACCTGAAAACAGTGAAAAATAGTATGAAAAGAATGGTTCCAGACCTTAAATATATTTTGTTTTCAGCAGAAGAAAATGGAAAGATCTCAGGAAAGAGGGAGATGTTCCCATATATCAGACAACATAGGAGTACACGTATTTTCTCATCTATAAAATATTTGCCAACATCTTTACTTGTATTTATAACATTTCCCTTTATGTGTATGTATGCCATTAAATTCTATAAACGTACCTACATGACCAAAGGATCAAATTGTTTCAGAAAAACCATTTAACCGTGACTGTAGTACATCGATATTTTAATGTATCTCCTAATAATTTGATGCACGTTCTTCCGAAGTAAGGATGAAAGCCCCATGACTTCCAAATATATCCTGGTTTCTTTGCCTTTTTGGTTGGCAACTGAAATGTTTTGACATAAAAAGAAAATAATTAAACTTCATACAGTTAAATTTTAGATATACTCTGATCAAGTGCTGTAGTGATCAATATTTGCCAGTATTGCCCATAAGTTCCTTATGGCTTCATGCTTACATTAAACTTTTAAAACCCATCTATAACAATTCTTGTATATGTATATTTGTGTATGTATTTGCATGAATGTGTGAGGTACACTAGCATGTATAGAGAGACCAGAGGTCAATGTTTGGTGTCTTCCTCAAATGCCATCCATCTTGTTTTATTTTTCACAGGGCTTCTCACTGAACCCTAGATTGGATGGCTAGCAAGTCCCAGGGACCCTCCCATGTCCTCCTTCCCAGTGCTGGTATCAGAGGCATATACCACCAATTTTTTATGTGGGTGCTAGGATCTGAAGTCAGATCCTCATGCTTGAATGACAAGCACTTTACTGACTAAGCCATCTCTCCAGTCCTTTATAATTATGTTTTTTTTATATCAGAACATACCAAACTCTTTCTAGCCTCAAGGTCTTTGCTTCATAATTCCATTTAGTTAGCAGCTAACTTTCATTTGCCCTTCTGTGTTCAGCTCAGCATTTTCACCTAGGAAAACTCTCTTAAGCATATGTATTCCTCAAGTTGGAGTATAGCTCAGTGCTAAAGCAAACACAAAAGGACTCTGGAGGATAGCAATGTCTTCACACAACAGACAAGTGCAAGACCCTTGGCTCAATCCCCAACACCATAAAATTAGTTAAAAATAAAATAAATCATGAACTTATTCCTAACTCTTCCCTAGCTTTCTCTTCTTAGATCTCATAGTAACCTGTAATTATATATTTAATAGTTTGGTTATTTATTTTATACCTAGTAATCTCTCTTGATGGCATTCTTAATTATACAAGAGAATTTTTTCCCTGCAAAATACCCCTTTCCTTCATGTACATATAATAAGTACTTGATAAGGTTGAATGAGTGAACAAGCCAGGAGCGTCCTTAGTTTTGTCCCCAAGTCCCACAAAGACCATGAGTATTTAATCAAAGTTCATGTCTGAAGCCACTCTCCTCCACTGTGGGCTCAGAAAAGAATGTAGCCTCCTTCCTTCCATGACCTCCACCCACCCACACTCTCGAGGACACCTACTCCCACATTAGAAGAGATCTGCTCATGGGTCTTCTTTTCCTCTGTCTTTCCTTCTTAACAGAGAGCCTACTTAAGACATCAAACAGAGATACATCAGAATCTACTTCACTTTAATTTTGATTTTTTACATGTAATTTAAGGACAGTAAAATGCACCCATAGTGAAATGGGTGACCTTTGGTAAAGGTATACACTGCCGTATTGGCCACAGTGAAGTTATAGACCATTTCTATCACCACCAGGTGTTAACCCTTCCCAGTTAACCCACGTACACATCTCAGTCCATCCCCTGCACCACACAACCTCTAGTTGTGTCGCCACGTATTCCTTTTGTCTCTTGTTGAGTTGCCTATGAATGTAGCCCCATGGTATAGGTTTTTCTTCTGGCTTCTTTCTCTCAGCACAGTGCCATATCCACGCTGTGTTCTTTTTAAGGATGAGTTGTCAACTGTGTGGAGGAGTTGTTACAATTTGTTCAACCATTCACTTGTTGATGGATAGTCACATTTGATATTCTCTACCATGAATAAAGTTGGATTCAGCATTTGCATACACAGCTGTGTGGATATATGTTTGTGTTTTCATTTTGAGTAAATAAAGTGATAGCTGGATTGCATACTTAACTTTTTAAGACGTGGCCAACCTATTTTCCAAACCACCTGAAATTTCATATTCCCAGAACTTGTGTACCACAGTCCCAGTAGACACGCATCACTACATTTCTGTCAGTTATTTTTATCTGAAGACATCCCAACTCATATAATTATCTACAGATCTTCCTTGATGAAGCAGCTATTCAAATGTTTTACACATCTAAAAAAGGTAATCCTTTTCTCATTGAATTGTAAGAACTCATTATACATTTTGAGTTCAAGTTCTCCTTTATATGGTTTGCAAATATTTTTTTACCAGTCTATGTTTTGCCTTTTCATTTTGATAATAGTACATTTAGAAGAACAAAATCTTTGAAGTTTAGTGAAGATAACTTAGTGATTTTTTTCGTTCATACCATGCATGTTTATATGATCTTTTAAGAATCATTTGCTTGCCGGGTGGTGGTGGCAGCGCACGCCTTTAATCCCAGCACTCGGGAGGCAGAGGCAGGCAGATCTCTGTGAGTTCGAGACCAGCCTGGTCTACAAGAGCTAGTTCCAGGACAGGCTCCAAAGCCACAGAGAAACCTTGTCTCGAAAAACCAAAAAAAAAAAAAGAAAGAAAGAAAGAAAAGAAAAGAAAAAAAAAGGAATTGCTTGCTTAACTTAAGATATTAAGATTTTCCCCATATTTCCTTTTAAAGATATATAATTTTCACTTTTATGTCTAGGTCTCACATCTGTTTTAAACTAGTGTCTTAGTGTTTTTATTGCTGTAAAGAGACACCATGCTTATAAAGAAAACATTTAATTGGGAAGGCTTGCTTATAGTTTCAGAGATTCAGTCCATTATCCTCATGACAGAGAGTATGGTGGCATGCAGCAGACATAGAGTAGTAGCTGAGAGCCCTACATATTACAGGCAACAGGAATAGAAAACCTCAAAGCCTGCCCCCACAGTGACACCCTTCCTCCAACAGGGCCATACCCACTCCAGCAGAGCCACACCTCCTAATAATGCCACTCCCTATAAGATTATGGTAGCCAATAACACTAAAACTGCCACAGGTAGTTTTTGTTAGTTTTGCTTTTCTCATATGGCCATCCAGTTGTTTTATTGTTTGACAGAATATCATCCCTTCTACCTCTGACTTACCTTGGGAAAATGTTGGACAGTGTATATACTGATTTACTTCTGGTTCATTCTTTTGTTTCGTTGGTCTCTGTTTCTGTCCTGATGCTATTATCATACTTGTAACAGTTGGTCTTGCTTGTCAAACAGACAGGATTTAGAGTTAGCCAGGAGATACACATATGGGTATGGCTATGTGGGTGTCTCCTTAGACGTTTAACTGAGGAAAGAAGACCCACCCTAAATGTGAGCAGCACGGGCACATGGGCTAGAGTCACAGACACAATTACAGAGGACAAAGGAGAAAGGTAGCTGCACTCATCTCTCTGCTTCCTGCCTGAACATATGTGACCAGATGCATTGTTCTTTTGCCATTCACTGCCATGATGAAGCCCCTTCACATTTTGAAATAAAATGAACTTTTCCTTATGTTGCTTCAGTAATACATCAAAGCAATGAGAAAAGTGACTAATACATTCCTACTTTGATTAATAAAAATTTTTTGGAAAGTCTTAAAACTGGGTAGTATAAGTTGTCAAATTTCATTCCTTTTCAAAATGTTACCACCACCTATCCTAGGTTCTCCAAATTTCTATCTGAAATTTGGAATCATTTATTTTTATATTTCTATGCCCATACCCTTGATTTAGGTTCAAATCATATTTAATCTATTTTAAAGATACTTTCAACCCTCAATCCAAGCACATGGGAGGCAGAGACAAGAGGATCTCTGTGAATTCAAGGCCAACCTTGTCTATATAGAGAGTCCTAGAACTGCCAGGGATACAAAGTGAAACAGAGACAGCTTGGAGATAAAAAGATATGTAACCCTTCAACAATATTGAATTTAAATTTCCAAACATGATATTAACTTTTATTTATTTGGATGCCTTTTAATTTATTTCAGCAATGTTCAAGGGTATGTCTTATAGCCTTAATTACACCTGATTTTTTTAGTTTTAGAAATATTATAAATGGTATTGTCTTATTGTTTTCAATTTCAATCTCTAGTTGCTCATTGGTAGAATATAGAAATAAATTTTTATATTTACTTCATACTCTACAATGTTACTAAGTTGAACTAGAATTTATAATAATTTTGTTGTTGTGTGGATTCTCTGTGTATACAATTAAGTCATCTGCATAAAAATGTTACTGGTGACAGGACATAAGTCTGATTTTAGGGGTCCTAGAAAACCAGATTCAGTCACATGTAGGCTAAGAGCAAGATATACTGCAGTGTGAAATGAACTTACTCAGTTTGGGTACACTGTGAAGAAAAGAAAGGACCAGGTTATTAAGACCTTCCCTGGAGGACCAGCATCCTATGACCTGTTCTAGAGGGACCAGTTTTCTAAGGCCTGCCCTGGAAGGACCAGCATGCTAAACCCTGCCCTAGGTCCTGTGCTGGACGTTAGCCTAAGCTTTGCCCTAGATAGACCCATTTTCTTTCTTTCTTTTTTTAAATATTTTTATTTATTTATTATGTATACAATATTCTGTCTGTGTGTATGTCTGCAGGCCAGAAGAGAGCCCCAGACCTCATTACAGATGGTTGTGAGCCACCATGTGG
>JAQHUG010000391.1:442164-457078 GCA_028555095.1 Dicrostonyx torquatus | reverse complement strand
TGGGTCCTCAGGCTCTAAGGAGGTTGAACTGACGAGAAGCCATTTTAAGCTCAGAATGACATAAATCAGGTTTGTTAAACAAGATCATGCTGGCTTTGGATACTTTGTTAAATAAGGATTGAGTGGGATGCAACAAGGTGTGTGTGTCTAGATGGGGACTTAAAGAAACTTGTAGGAGGTGTCCTGAGAAATTAAATAGATTGATGGGAGCAGAGACTAATGGGCGACTCCTGAGAATATTTAGAAATGATTGGGTTTTGCTATAAAAATGTACTTTTCCTGAATATGAGAAGCCATGTAGAAGACAGGGAAGAGAGTGGACATAAAAGGAAGAGCTGGCAAGAAGAGATCACAGGACCTGTCCTCATTCTGTTGACCTGTCTCCAGGGTGAACAAAGGGAGAGAAGCCCAACAGTGGCCATCCCTGACTAATCTTAAGCAGACACTCTCTTGGCTTTAGTGTCAAAGACCGAGATCATTTTGCTTGATTTAAGGTCCCACTTTTACTTATGTGAAAGATAAGATACAGGATCTATTCATGTCACCATGGTCTGGTAGTTTGAGAGAAAATGGCTCCCAAAGGGACTGGCACTATTAGTAGGTATGGCCCTGTTAGTGTAGGTGTGGCCTTGTTGGAGGAAGTGTGTCACTGTGGAAGTTGGCTTTGAGGTCTCATATATGCCGAAGCCACATCCAGTGAAACAGACTACATCCTGTTGCCTGTGAGTCAAAATATCTCACTCTTAGCTACTTCTCCAAACACCATGTCTGTTTGCATACTGCCGTGTCCCACCATTACAATAATGGACTGAACCTCTGAACTGTAAACCACCCAATTAAATGTTTTCCTTTATAATACTTTCTGTGGTTGTGATGGCTCTTCACAACAATTACCTAATGAAGACAGAGACTGGGGTATTGCTGTGATTGGCCAGACCATTTTTTTTGTTTGGAGTAATATAAACTTTGGCAATTGGGTTAGGAAAGCAATGGAATGCTTTAAGCACTGCCTAATGGGCCATACTAGTAGGACCATGGAAGACAGTGGTGCTAAGAGTTACTTTCACTGTGGCTCAGCAAGTTTCAGAGGAGAAGAATATTAATATGTGGCCTAGAGATCATTCTTGTGGTATTTTGGTGAAGAATGTGGCTGCTTTATGCCCTTGTCTGAAGAGTCTGCCTAAGAGTAAAGTAAAGAGATTTGGATTAATTCTGTTGACAGAGGAAATCTCAAAACAGCCAAGTATTGACTCTGTTGTGTGGTTATTACTGGTCCCTTTGATACAGATTTATAATGAAGAGGAGCAAACTGAGCAAGGAAAATGACAAAATGTACAATTCGAGGAGACAAAGAACACCAGGCAGTAGAATGGAGCTAAGTCCTGTGTTCAAGGAGATCAAGAAATGGAATAAAGGGAGTGATGACCTCAGGCCAAGATCCCACTCAGATAAGTTTTCCACTTGTGAAAAGGAATTAAAGAAAGTCTTAAAGCAGTGTGTGGTGATACACACCTTTAATGCTCAGAAGGCAAAGGCTAACAGGTCTTTAAGTTTGAGGCCAGCCTGGTCTACAGAGCAAGTTCAAGGACAGCCAAGTGTAGGCAGTGAAGGAAACTATGGAAAAGAAAGCTGGTGAAGATGTAATTGAACAAATGGTCGTGTTCCAGTCCCAGCAAGCAGCAGAATTTGACAGCTTCAGCCATGTGTTCTGGCTTTTGAATTAAGAATAGAAGAAAGGGGCTACGGAATTTGCTTCTGCAGCTAAGGACACAGCTGAAGCTAGGCATGTTGGAGAGGTGTTCATGATTGGAGGCCTAGAGAGGCCATTGCCTGAACTGTGAAGCCGAAGCCTGGATTGCCTTGGAGACCTCAAGATGTTGAAGATCCCAGAGGCATAGGCTATCTGCTGAGGAAAGCTGCTAACAGGATGTGGAACCAAGAGAAAGAAGAGTGTTGCAATCAACAAAGCTGAAAGGAGTTTGAGTCCCAAAGAGCGTTTTGACATCAGACATGGAGATGCAGAGTTCGGTTTTCAGTCTTGTTTCGTTCCAGTATTCTCTCTCTATGCTCCCTTCCCTATGTTTTCTGGAATGGTAATGTATATCCTGTGCCATTATATGTTGGAAGGATGTGATCTGCTTTTAGATTTTGATTTTACAGGTGATTATGGTTAAGAGATTGCATGACTCTCAGAAGAGACTTTGGACTTTAGACTTTAAAAAAAAAGTTTGAAACCGTTATATGAGACTATGGGGAGTTTTGAAGTTGTACTAAATGAATTTTGCATTCTGATATGGTCTTGGGGGCCACAGAGTGGAATGTGGTGGTTTAAAAGAAAATGGGCCCAAAAGGAGTGACATCATTAGGAGATGTGACCTTGCTGGAGGAAGTGTGTCACTGTGGAGTCAGGCTTGAAGTCTTATATATGCTCAAGTCATGCCCAGTGAGACAGACCACTTCCTGTTGCCTATGGATCAAAATGTAGGACTCCTGGATACTTCTCCAACACCATGTCTGCCTGCACACTGCCATGTCCCACCATGATGATAATGGACTGAACCTCTGAACTGTAAGCCACCCTGTAGTATAAATAATAAAAACCCAGAGAAAGATATTGGGGCTCAACCCAAAGATCAGAAAAGCAAAGCAGTCAAGTCACTAGAAAGAGCTTACCTCTAAAAATATCTCAGACTGAGAGAGAATGAGTTCCTATCTCATTCGAGTTTATATTCCTCCCTAGTGCTGGGATTAAAGGTGTGAGCCACCACCACCTGGATATGTTTCTGCATTGGTCTTGTGTAGCCCAGGATGGCCTTGAATTTACAGAGATCCATCTATCCGTCTTCCAAATCCTGGGATTGAAGGTGTGTGCTATTACTCCCTGGCCACTATAGCTAACTAGTATGGCCTGGTCTATGGTGGCTTAGATTTATCTTCTGGTCTTCAGGCAAGCTTTGTTTATAAAACATAAGTAAAATATCACTATATCACCTTATTAAATGTTTTTCTTTATAAGAGTTGCCATGGTCATGGCGTCTTTTCACAGCAAAAGAAACCTTAATGAAGACACATAGGAAGAGGACTAAGGTTTAAGTGTGAAATGTTCCCAGGTGGTGGCACCAGTTGGAGACGTTTTGCCACCTTTTCTTCAGAGATGGGAAATGTGTGGCCTGGCTTGCAGAAATAGGTCACCAGGAGCTGACCTTGAAGGTTGTGCGTACCTTGAGTTTTTGAATTCTGGCAGGTCTCTGCTATCTGGTCTGGGCTGCCACCTCTACAGATGCTGCATTTCCAGCACAGTATGGTACCTTTCCAATTGCGCACACTGAAATCCCTCTAAGACTGTAGCTCTAAATAGACCCTTCTTTCCTTAAAATGTGGGATTCTGGGAGAAATATTTAGGGATGGTGGACGTATGAGAACGTACCCTGCCTAGTGTTTTCCATCTGATGATCTCGAAGCCCCATGTCACACAGGAATCCCGTATGGATTCACCACTGGAGATAGCCACATTTTGCTTTAATAGTTTTGGCTTTCAGCCCATCCTCGTGCACTTTCAGATCTGATTGTTTTTTTTTTTTTTTTACTACTTGACAGATTGCATTCTTCGTTGCCTTTTAATTATTGAATTGCTGTTTTCTCTGCAGCCTCTGACTAGTAACCTTATTACAACAATTGCCCAAGACTCAGAACTGAACACTGCACAATGAAAGTGCACAATAATGAAAATTCTTAAATTAAATAAAAGCCTCTTCTAACATGGAGTGGAGTGTGCTGGAATGGATTGTGCGCGTCACTAACTGCATGAATGATTTATTTTAGGAGTTATATCAGCTGCAGAGCATTGCGCTTCCATCTTAAGATCAGACACACAAACCAGTCCTAATGCACTCACCACAGAGCCTCTGAATGAAAGAGTCTCATGCAGAGATTATTAATCTATAAATAATGTGCCAATGGTCTGTTGGCATTAAGATGTATTTCCAAGTGGCTGTGTTTCATGCCCCATACATGTTTGTAACTCTGGGTATATATGGTGTCCGTGTGCGTGTGTGTGTATTTTATCTGATGAGATTGTTAAGGTAACTATACTATGATATCCAAGCATGAGTCTGCTTCTGTTTCCTATAGGGTTTTAAGAAGAATAAGAAAAGAAAAAAACCTCATACAATATTAAAGAAATTCCTAATTTTGTGACTTGAGAAGGCAGAGGGTTTTATGAATAGTTAATGAGAGAGTAACATTCTAAATCCTATACCTCCTTTACCACAACAGTACAAAGAAATCACATGGTACTAGGAAAATGTTGGTTTTGCTTCAAGATTCAACATGCCTGATGCCAAATGTGTGGATTTTCCACATGAAACAGCACTGACACCATACCCCTGGAGTCAGCTCAGATTCCACAGGCTAAGGGCCCAGCTTTACTGCATTGTTCCCACTCAGATGAAAATCACAAGTAATGGCGCCCAGGCTACCCACTTCTGTCTAAGTTACCTACCATCAGGGGCTCTCACAACCTTCTTTCTCATGCTCCATAATTTGTTGCAATGGCTCACAGAACTCAGGGGAATGCTTGACATTACTGGTTTATCTTAATAAATGTTGTAAAGGGTATAGATCAGCGTTTCTCAACCTATGGGTCATAAACCATTTGGGAGATGCATAGCAAATATCCTGCATATCAGATACTCATATTACAATTCATAACAGTAGCAAAATTACAGTTATGAAGTAGCAGTGAAAATAATTTTATGGTTGAGGGTCACCACAACATGAGGAACTATATTGCAAACATTAAGAAGGGTGAGAACCACTGGTCTAGATGAAGTCAGAAGAAAAGACACAGGGATGAGGCCTAGGATGGCTTCAAGCCTGGGAGCTTGTGTCTCCATGGAGTTGAGGGGCATCACCCCCTGACAGGCAGATGTGCTCACTAATCAGAAGTCACCACATCTCTGTTTCCCGGAGACTTCTATGGAGGCTTCATCATATTGGGATGGAACATCTAGTTCCTTCACTTTCTGGAAGATGGGTTAGGACTGCAGATTCAAACTGCTAAATGAGACTTCATCTTAACCGCCTTAGTGGCATCTAAGAGCTCAACAGGCGTCTTTTTATTTGAACAAAAGATGCTCCTGTCAACCCCAAATTCTAGTAAGGCAGAAGCTCTATGTCTAGTGACCAAGTATTAGATTCTATTATGCCACTATTCAGATTAAAGAAATTCAAGAAGCTCTGTAGTAGGAATCGAAGATAGAGAACATATATATGTATGTGTTTATAGATGCATATATACACACACGCATATATATGCACATCACATAACATATATACATACACACATCACAGAATCCTCCTTTCTCAATATTGATTTAGCAAGAGATTTGAAGAGGTTCTTTACAAAAGAATAGTTCCAAAAGACCAAAATCATAGGAGAAAGCACTCAACTTCCCTGGTAACTGGAAGAACACATACCACGATAGAGATGAGGTGCCATGTGTCATGCTATAATTAAAGAGATTAGTGATTCCAAGCACTTAATGAGGATATGGAGGCAGAAGAACATTCAGACATACTCATTCAGACATTGAGTAGAGCTGGTATACTCGTGATAGACATGTGTTTCACAGGATCAGCGCTTGACTGTAGCTTGAGTAAGTGTCCCAAAAGGCCCATGTGCTAAAAGCTTCACTGCCAGTCCGTGTCACTACTGGGAAGAAATAAAACCTTTCATAGATGGAAACTATTGGAAAAAAAGTTAGGTTACTGGGAGCTATCCATTTAAAGGGGATATTGTGTCCCTTCCCTTTGGGTGGTTAGTTGGTGGGGTATGTAGCTCAAGCTAGGTTTGAACTTGTAGCCCTCTCCCCCAAGTCCTTCAAGTGCTAGAAGTGTGGGTATGTAAAGCCATGCCTCCTGTTTTCTATTTTCTTTTCTTTCTCTCTCTCTCTCTCTCTCTCTCTCTCTCTTCCTTCCTTCCTTTTTTTTTTTGGACACAGGGTTTCTCTGTAGCTTTGGAGCCTGTCCTAGAACTAGCTCTGTAGACCAGGCTGGCCTCAAACTCACAGAGACCTGCCTGCCTCTGTCTCCCGAGTGCTGGGATTAAAGACGTGCACCACCACCGCCTGGCTACTTTCCAGTTTCAGTGTTGTAAATAGATCCTCCCTGCCACTTGAATCTGCCAGGACACATGTGCCACCAGAGGTCCAAAATAACAGGGCCAACTGAGCATAGATTGAGACTATTGAAACCAGGAGCCTAAATAAATCCATTATCCTGTTCAGCTGATTATCCCAGGCATTTTGTCACACTGGTAGAAAGTTAACACAATCGAGACAAGATGGGCCTGTATATACATTGTGATTCAATTTATAAGAGTTTAGCTGAATTACCTTTCTATTATTGCTACAACCATTTTCCACATAGTGCTTCACAACTATAAAAAGGTATTTTCTCAGAGTTCTACAGTACCGAAATGGCAACTAGTTCCCCAGAGTAAACTCAAGGATTCAGCAAGTCTGTGTCCTGTCTGGAAATTAAGAAATAATCCTTTTTTAAAACTGTTTCTCCTATAGAGACTTGACAGACAGACACCAAACAAGTAAAGGAGGTGCGCCTTCACATTTCATCAGTCCAAGCTTCTCCCGACTGTTGCTCTTTCCTGATTAAGATTCCTTGTGACTATCCTGAGACTACCTGGGAAGTTCAAGACAATCTTTATACCTTAGTCATGAAATTTACTTCCACCAACTGCCTGATGTCACCCTTTCATGACATGTAACAGAGTCTCAGGTACCAAAGCAAAGGATATAGCCATCTTCAAAAATTCAAAGATTCCAACAACAGAAATGCAGGTATGTGAGGCTTTCCTACACCTGACTGAGCAGTCAGGCAGAGGGTTGACACCAAAGGTCATCAGTTGTCCCTAAAGGGTTTGACCTAAAGGGTTCACTTTGACCTACAGGGTCCCCGTCTCCTTCTTCTTTGGGGCAGGAACTCCATAGCTCAGTGTTGGAGGAGAGAGCTAAGGTGAAAAGGGTTTAGTGAGAAACGAAAGTCTTCTCACTCAGATTGTCTACGTGCAGAATACCTGGACATCTAAAAGAGAGGGCGGGTCAAGGGCCATTGCAAGTGGGAGACTGTCTAGATCACTCACTGGCTGGGTAAATGAGCCAGGAAAGGAGGCAGAGTGGGAAGGGCGTAGACCGCAGACAGCAGGGGAGGAGGGAGGAAGAGGCAGTGGCCAAAACCTTTAGGGTCCTTCTCCAGGCTAGGGATGGGCCAGGTAGAGGTAAGGTGTATTTCTTAACATGTGAAGTCCAGCTTGGAGGCAGAGCTGGAGAAGAGTTCTGTAGTCAGCAGAGGGAGGCTATGGGAAGTTGCCACCGAGTCCAGCAGCGATTTAGCACATTGATTTTTTTCCCCTTTATTTTTTTCCTAGGCACTGTGGTTTGTGATTGAGTGGAGAAGTTGGAGAAGACAGCCAAGGCTTTTAAAGGTGCCAATACTCCGGCAGCAAATAAGGAATAGTGGTTGCTAAAAGAGCCTAGCTGCTCCATTCTATCCTCCCAGGCCTCATTTTTCTTTTCCTCTTCCCACTGTCTTGGATGACCCTGTCTGTCAGAAAGGCAGTCAACATGATGAGGAAGATCAGAACTGGGGGAAGGACTTAGCACAGGAGTTGAGAGGCTGCGTCTGAGTGTCTGAGTGTGGGCTGATCGTCGGCCTTGAGCTTGTTGCTGCCCAGTTCTTGGCACCCTGCTTGCCTGCCTGCCTGCTTCCTTTCAATCTTGTATCCATAGTGAATTATGGAATGTATATTATGCAATTGGTACTAGGCATAAAGTTGTGACAAACAGACATGGCCTACATTCAAGGGATTACACCCCATGAAGGTAGATAATGGTAAATTAATGGCAAAGGAAAACAAACAAGTGACTCCAGATAGTACCAAGTGTCACATAGGAAGACAGGAGTGCAGGGTGAGAAAGAACAGGTGAAGGGCTACCCTCCTTAGATGGTTGTCAGGAAAAGAGATACTTGCCTATAGCAAGTGCTGTCTGAATGCATCATGTTCTTGGTCCATGAATGAACACATGTGCATACACATTCATTAAGCTACTTGATAGCATGAATACTTTTATTTTGGAAAATAGAGCTATGCAAAATAAAATAGTTTGTGAACTATTGTAAACAGAGTCTGTACATTGGTTTCCCACCTGCCCAGACCCCAATAATCACATAGAAACTATATTAATTACGACACTGTTTGGCCTATGGCTCAGGCATATTCATTCAGCAGCTAAATGGTGTCCCTCTGACTTCATCTTCTTTCTCCCTGCATTCAGTTTTCCTACCTACCTATATTCTGCCCTGCTATAGGCCAAAGCATCTTCTTTATTAACCAATGGTAATAAAACATTCACAGAATACAGAGGAGAATCCCACATAAAACTATATTTTATGATTAAGATTTAAAATACATTTTATGGACTGACAAGATGGGTTAGCAGTTAAAAGTGCTTGCTACCAAGCCTGATGACCTGAGTTCAATCCCCAGGACCCATATAGTAGAAAGAGAGAAATAACTTCTGCACATTGTCCTGTAGCCACATATATGCAATGTGACCCACATGCCTATAAACATACACACACATACATGTGTGCATATACATATAAGTAAATAATTTGCAAATTAAAAAATTCAGAATACAGCCGGGTGGTGGTAGCACATGTCTTTAATCCTAGCACTTGGGAGGCAGAGGCAGGAGGATCTCTGTGAGTTTGAGGCCAGCCAGGTCTACAAGAGCTAGTTCCAGGACAGGCACCGAAGCTACAAAGGGACCTTGTCTTGAAAAAAAATTCAGAATACTTCTTACAACACAAATGCCAAGAATCACAGATATTTGGTATTGGTATTGTACTCCTCATTTTCATTGGGGAAGCTCCCAATTCTTTTATAGATAATAGAAAACTGAGTGTGTTCCAGTATCTTCTTTAGGTAGTGGTAATATTTCCATCTTGCAGAGTTTGGATAATCACTTTTGAAGATCATTAAAATCACACTATATTTTTGGACTTTGGTAACATGTTCTTTTTATTCCTCCCCAGTACCTGTCTGTGTCCAGTCACTCAAGAAATATTGACTAACACCCAGTGTGTGCCAAGAACTATTCCTGGTGAGAAAGTCACAGTGTGTAAGACAGAATATAACATGCTGAGCCCTTCTCATAAAACTTTTGTTCCTGGGGAGAAAGAGTCAACAAATAAATAGATCAACATGCAATGGCTCTCTGGAGGCAGAGGGTGGAAGTTCATGTGTACATCAGAGAAGACAGTGTTTGGACAGAGACTGGGAGGGCTTCCATAGAAGTGAATTGCAGGCTCAGAGAATGGAAGATACAAAGACTTCAAGGTAGAGCTGATGTGTCTTCTAGGAACTGGAAGTTGTACAGCTGGAGTCAGTAGGGTAGCTTAGTTCAGACAGTTCATGAAACGAAGCTTTTGGCGCAAGTGATTTATTCTTGAGATGATTGTAGGGAACACCATGATAGAATGGGGGAAGTTAGAGAGTGAAGGAAGGGAAATTAATAGATGGAATGTGAATAAATGGGTTGTGTCTTAGAGCTTTTATTGCTGTGAAGAAGCACTGTGACCACAGAAACTCTTATAAAGACTCTTATAAAGGAAAGCATTTAATTGGGGCTGGCTTACAGTTTAGAGGTTTAGTCCATTACTGTCATGATGGAAAGCATGGCAGCATAGAGGCAGACATAGTGCTAGAGAAATAGCTTAGGGTTCTACATCCTGAGGAGGCAACAGGAAGAGGGAGTGAGCCACTGGGCCTGGCTTGAGCTTCTGAACCCTCAAAGCCCATCCCCAGTGACACATTTTCTCCAGCAAGCCATTCCTCCTCCAACAATGCCATGCCTCCTTATGCTACTCCCTAAGCATTCAAGCCTGTGAGTCTATGGAGGCCATTCTTATTCAAAACACCACAGGTTGCTACTATGGGGAGGCAAGGCCAATCTTCCTGGAGGCCCCAGGGAAATGTATGGAACATGCTTCAGACATGTCCCATTAGAGGGCCAGGTAGATTCATCTAAAGACATAAAATTTTGTCTGGTAGATGCAAGACAGGCCCTCAAGAAGAGAGCAGAGACTGCAGGTAACCTCTTAAACATACCGATGGACGTGAGTGGGGCACTGGTCATGGATGCTGGAACATAGAGCAGCTAGAGGTGATTGCTATCAGGAGGTAGAGCCCAGAGAGTGGAGGGCACATGAACAACTTTGGATTTTATTTTTAGTAGGATGACAAGCACTTGGAGAGTTTGAGAAATATAATATGATTTCCATTTTTTAAGTTAAAAAAATGTTATGATTTCAGTCAGGGAAGGCAGTAGGCAGCGATTGAAGCATCGGGGTCATTTAGAAGTCTGTGGGAGAAGGCAGCCTGAGAGGAAGAGGTGGCTGATTTGTAGGTGTGTGCTGAAATAGAGCATCCTGAATCCACCGGTAGTTTGCATGTGGGACATGAGAGAAAGAAAGGACAAACTCTGTGGTTTCTGGCCATGGGAAATTGAGAGAGCATGTGCTTATAGAGGTGGGGCAGATGTGGGGGGAGCAGACACTTGCTAAATAAGCAAGAGGCCACTAGCCCGGGACCGTTTCCACAGCACGTGACAAACTGCAACCTAGCTGAACATACAATCCATTGTGGTTAATCTTGATTGTCAACTTGTCTAGGAGACAAACCTCTGAGTATTGATGAGTACATTTCCAAAGAGATTTAGCTGATATGGGAGGCAAATTTGTAGCTAGAAGGCATCACTCCATGGACTGCGGAACAGGATAGAATAAAAAGGGCAAAGTTGAGAGGAGCACCAGAATCCATTTTTCTTGGTTCACAACTCTGGGTGCAGTGTGACCAGCTGCTTCCGGCTCTTGCTGTCACAGACAGCATTCTCTCCCCGTCATCCATTTCCCCGGCATGATTGCCCTCAAACTGTGAGCCAAAAGATTTTGATTACTTAGGCTGCTTTTGCCATGGACAAGAGAAAGGTAATTCACAAACAAACTAGACACCGAACTTCAAGAATATACATTTGCAATAGACAGCCAAACCCTAGCCAGTCACAGCAGCTGATCTTCATGCAGCCACAGATGGTCAACTAACCAGACCGCATGCGACTATGTTAGACACTTGTAAGCTGTGAAGAATCACACCACTTCCCCATTTTGCTTTCATTTTTCTCTATGTTATATTCGTTGTCTATCTAGTAGGGTGGAGCTCTCTCCACCTCCTGTTCTGGGTGCTCCTCAATTCATGAAATGTTTCTTGTTCAAAGAAATTCTGCTGAATTTAATTTAAATTAAAGGCCTGCCACATCTATTAGCTATCTAGTTGGAAACACTGATGAGGCAGAGAGACACATGTATGTCTGACTGGACCTAGCACTGCCTTCCTGTGTGGCTTTGACTGAGTGTTTTCTTGGTAGGCCTACAGTCTTCTCGACTTGGCATGATGTACCACTAAGCCTGGGTAGTCTCGTGCTCATCCTAGACTTCTGGGTAGCTTCAAGCTTTCTGGATTCTCACACTCTTTTCTCTCCCTGATTCTAACTTAATAGAAAGTTCCCCATGCTTGGAGAATGACAGTTATAAAACATTGTTTTACATTTTGTCTTATGTATTGTAGGTGTTTGCCTACATGTACACATGTGTACCATGTGTGTGCCTGGTGTCTGTGGAGGACAGAAGAGGTCATCAGGTCCCTGGAACTGGAGTTTCAGATGGTTGTGAGGTGCCATGTAGGTTCTGGTAATTGGACCCAGGTCTTCTGCAAGAGCAGCAAGTGCTCTTATCTTCAGTGCCTGCTTTTTCTCCCCAGAGAATGACAATTTTAACACTTCCTCTCATCCAACTCCCACCAACTCTTTTCCGATATCTTCTGAATGGAGGCAGTGATGTTTCTTTTAGTCATAGTAAAATACATGAACTTTGAGGTCTTTATTCCATCTCCTCCTCACCAAGCAAGCTCTGACAAGGTTGGTAAAGGGAGTATTAGGAATAATAGAAACAAGTCTTCTTCCCCTTAGAAATATATACTGTTATTAACTAATGAAGCAGATCATCTCTATGGCAGTTTCTTCACTGCCTCTATCAGAGTCCAGCGTGGCTAGGCATTCTCCCTGGTGGTGCTTCCACGTGGTGACTCAAGGACCCACCCTCATCCCATCGTATGTCTTCCTTACAAAGCCCTTCCCTTTCAGCACTGGGGGCATTTTATGACTACATTTAGATGCGGCATGAACCACTTCTGCCCAGCCTCCCTCAATTGGAAGTCAATCACATGTCTTCAAGTCCAAGCAAGTGAGGCTGAGGAAGACAGCCTCCCTGTGTGCCGGAGCAGAACTAGTTAGCACCTGGATCATCTCTGCTACACTTTATTCCTCCTAGTGAATAACCCACTGCAACCTGGTCCCATCTTCCTTCTCTTGTGTATGTTATACTGTGACTTTGTTGCAGACATGTGGTTACTCTTAGTGACCCCAAAAGATTAAGTTTCTGAGTCTTCCAAATGGAAGACCAAACTACACTAACCCCAAGTTACACCCACCACATCTCATGTAAAAGACTGTCTCCACGGGTTATTAAGTGATGCAGTAAATTATCTGTCCTCTGATTCATGTGTCAATATAGTCATTTATCTCTAGGATTTCTATAGTGTCTCATATGCAGGCCACCAAGCCAGATTCTACTGCTGAAACCTGCTGTCCACAGCTGGGAGATAGCTGAGGGGAAGGGATCCAAAAAAAAAGAATGAAGAAATGAAAAAAAGGGAAAGAGTAGACTAAGAGACAGATTGGTCTGAAGAGTGGTCACTAAATGTAAATTAGGGAGCTGGGAATGTAGCTCACCTGGTAGAGTGTTTGGTTGGCATGTGCAGAGGCCTTGGTTCAAGTCCTAGTACCACATAAACTGGGCACGGTAGCACACACTTGTAATCCCAGCACTGGGGAGTTGGAGGTAGGACAATGGGCAGGTCAAGATCATTTTGGGCTACACAGAGTTCAAGGCCAGTGTCAGCCACAGGAGACCCTGTCTTTAAAAAATGGAGGAGAGTGAAAGGAAGAGAATTTAAGGTCAAAGTCAAAAACGGGGAAAGAGCAGAGGCTGGGTTTCCTTCAGAATGCGTCAGAACTCCCACCTCTGCCTGGATTTGAAACAAACACATTGCCTACCAAGAGCCAGGCTGTCGCCTCACATCTCTGAGTTTCCTGCACACCTAACTCTAGGCAGTCTTGGCCATGGCTGTGTGCATACCAGACTGCTGCACACCTGCATCTCCAGCTATCTTCCTGGTTTTCCTAGTGATCTTGGGAGCATCCATTGGCTGGACAGTGAGGACATCCTGGAGTACAAGGTGAGGTCGAAGGTGTGCAGGTGTAAATGGGGCACACGGGAGCAAGATGCTGTCCTTGGGTCAACTGGCCTCTATCTGTTTTCTCCTCTATCATCGGTTGCCAATATTTCTCAGCATGAGATTATTAGCAGCCAGCACGTGTGCAGAAGTTGAGGACTGAGTGGACATATATGCTGACCTGGAAATTACTCCCAGCCACAGGCAAGTAGGACAGAGGGGCAATTCTTCTCAGGGTTACTGCTCCAAAGGCGATCCTCCATGGCCTCAAAACTCATAGAACTCCATTCTATCCTGTCAGCCTCCATTTTGGTTTTCCTTTCCTTCACTCTCTCTACTCCATTTTGTTTTTGTTTTGGGGTGATGGACATTGCCAAATGCACAGGGCACTTAGTACAAAGAGCATCCCTTGGGACCAGCCCAAAGGAAGGCTTTCTTCTTTGACTACGTTGGGAAACTACTAATGCGTAGACTCCTCAACTCTGTACTGATGCTGTTAGTGACTGATCATGCATTTGTAGCTGCTGTATGCATCAGTGTGGACCAGCTGATATGCACAGCACAGTTTCAAAATACTAAAGCTGATGCTGCAAGCTGCACAGGAAAACCACCTCATCACTTTAGCTCCCTCTGAACAGTGGCTGAAATGGTCCAATGTCGAGTCTCTCAAATATATTCAAATGGGCTGGATACCTAGGCATTCCCATTGCCATCCCTCCTTTTGGTCCTTTTGGACCCAAATGTGAGGGGGAAGTGAGTGGGTCTAGTCCTACCTAACTTTCAAAGCTTCAGAAACCAAGGCTTACCAGACTTGTGAGCCCAAGTCCAAGAGCTTCCCAGGCTGTTCTTATCAGCTCTTTCTTGCAGTCCTTACTCTATTCCTTCTGTCTCATGGGATTTCCTGGCCCCTTCTTCATTCACCCAGCTCATTTCAGTTGCCCTACTTTCTGAAGTAACTTCCTCTAGAAAGAGTTCTTCAAGCTCTGGCTTCTGGCCTTGGCAGTATTGATTGGGTCAACATGGGTACTATGGGGTTCAGTTATGTACCACATTATCTTGATGAACACTGATAAGCAGGTTTCAGAAAGATAGCAACTTCTGATGGCACATGCAGTGGGACTCCTATTATCACTAAACATTTGTAAGAAGTTGAGAGGCTGGGGAGATGCTTCAGGTGGTAAAGCGCTTCTTGTATAAGCATGAGGACCTGTGTTTGATCTCCAGAACCCACATAAAAAGGTTGTTTATGGCAGCACATGTCTGTAATCCCAGTTCTGAAGATACAGAGACAAGAGGATCCATGGAACTTGCTGGTCAAGCAGTCTAGCCAAATCAATGAACTCTGTGTTCAGTGAGAGACCCTGATTTAAATAATAAGGTAGAGAAAGATACCCAACATCAACCACTGGTCTTCTTTACACACACACATACACACAGATAGACACACATAGTCATATACATAGATACACAGATACACACACACAC
>JAQHUG010000391.1:406594-423194 GCA_028555095.1 Dicrostonyx torquatus | reverse complement strand
CCCCTCATTACTACACTCCCCCATCTCCTGTCTACCCACCCCCATCCACTCCTCAGAAAGGGTAAGTCTTCCCATGGGAAGTCAACAAAGTCTGGCAGGACTAAGTTCCTCCCCACTGCATCAAGGAGGAGCAAGACATCCCACCATTGGGAATGGGTTCCAAGAAGTCCTAATCCCATTGCTAGGGGCCTTACAAACAGACCAAGCTACACAACTGTCACCCACATGCAGAGGGCCGAGGTTGGTCCTATGTGGGCTCCCCAGCTGGGATCTAGAGTCTGTGGGCTCCCACAAGCTTGGGTCAGCTGTCTCTGTGGATTTCCCCATCATGATCTTGACCCCCTTTGCTTACATAATTCCTCCTCCCTCTCTTCCATGGCAATTTTATTTCTTCCTTCCATTGCTTTAAGAATCAAAACTTTGATATTGCTCTGCAGGGCCATATTTTTGTCCTTTCTAAGATTTAAGTCCAGGTTGTTTGTGATTCTTTGCTATAAAACATACAAACAATGTTATAATGAATGTCTGTATATGAATATAAATGTAGAAAAATTCCCAGAAAGAAAATTTCTCTCAATGTCTTTAAATTTTTGATACTGTCAAATTGTTCTCTAAAGAACCTCCCCTCCACCAATTTACCTACCCACTACAAGTGCCAGAAGGACTTCTTTAAGACAAGACACTAAGAAATAAGAAGGGATGCCAGGCAAGTCATGGGGAGGACAGGCTTTTTGTCTTTCATACTCCCATGAAGCATTGCTGGTGCTATTTTGGGGGTCCTTGGGTGCTGTAGTGAAGAGGACAGAACAGTTGTGCTTTCCCTCAGAGGGGACATCTCTCAGAATCTGGACTTATTTTTTGGCCACTCGCTGACATGTTTCTGCTTTTGCCGGGGACTCATGGCTTCCCTCAGAAATGACCCATTTGTTGCTGACTCTTTGGGTGGTCTCTCAGTTCTCATGGTTTCCTGGAAAACTATAGCATGTAAACTACCAAACTAGAGTCATATGCTATGTTATTTGGGAAAGTGTATGGGTCAAAATGTGGTTTTCATTTTATTGTTAATGTTTGAATTTTATCACACAGAAATTTCAAGCATATAAAAGATAAATAATATGAGATGGTCTTATGGCTCTACCTACCCATCTTCCATCGTCCCCAACTCATGACCTGTCTTCTTCCTCTATATGCTACCAATTGTCTGACTCCTAAATTGTATTAAGGCAAATCCAACACTCATAATTTCACCCATAACCTAATGTTTCAAACATATTTAAGTGTCTATTTTTAAATCATATGTTCTTTAAAAAAAACTAACATATTCACATTGCCATTAGTATACGTAACTAATTTTAGTGTACGCAATCTAGTGAGTGCTCAAATTTCCAATCACCTCTCACAACTTTTAACCTGAGTTTTAAATAACAGAAAAACTAATATTCAGGGTCAGAAGAATTGCACTCACATCTTTCTCCTTGGGTAACTTTAGATAATTGTCATGGTCCCTTTGCCTCTGCTTATGAGAATTTTAGGGCTTTTTAAAGCCAATTAATCTAAATACTTTGAGCTGCTGCAGCTGATGAGAAGAAAAGAAGAGCAAAAGCCCCACTGTAATAAAGGAAACCAGTGTCACCTTTTATATAACTTCTATATATTACTGACCAGATCAATAATTGTCCACTGAATTCAATAAAAGTTACAAAAATCTGTCTACTCTCATCCCTGTGAAAGAGACAAGTTAGGGTCAAGAGATCGTTATTGTCTGTTCTTGGTAGATAAGTGCTTTTCAAAATGAAGTAGATATTGGAGCTTCTTTGAATTCAAGATCCATAATTTCTTTCTTGCCGTGCTGAGGATAAAGCACAGGCGAGCACTCTGGTATTGGACTACACCTGTTGGCTTCAAGGCACGTACACTTAATATAGTGTTTGTTTAAAAGTTACAGATACTCCTTTAGAATAACCTCCTGTAAGCTAGGAGCCTGCGAGTGTGGAAGAAAGAGAGAGGAAGAACTTGTCCATGATTCCAAGCAAAGTCACAAGTATCCCTAGTGTCCTTTGAGAAAATAGACAGATATCAACTATGAAGTGCTGAATATCCAGATGGTTCTAAACTGGACCCCATTTTCCCCCACTCAATTTCTCTTAGCAGCAGTTTGCTGTTATAAAGAAATAAGGGACCCTGCTTTGAAATTTAGAGGACAGAGTAAAAAAGGAGAAGATAACTATGCTGTTTTGCTTTCTGTTTCTACAACAAAATAATTAGGTGATTTTATAGATAGGTAATTTACAAAGAAAGAGTTTATCTGGTTTATGATTCTGGAGACTGAGCAGCCCAAGAGCTTACATTGGCCCCTTCTCTGAATCTGGTTATGGCCTTCCTGCCGCACTGTGACATAGCGTAAGAAATCACATGACAAGACAGAGCACATACATGTACCAAAGAGGTCACCTTTATAGCAAACATACACCACTGATGCCCATGGACCCTTTAACTATGAATGGATCAATCCATTTGTGAAGTTTCTGTCCTTATGACCCAATCCTCTTTCACAGGTCCCACTTTTAAAACCATTCACATGTCCATTTAGGGAGAAAGTTCCTAATACATGAAGTTTATTAAAGACACATGGACAGGACAATGCAAGTGTTACTGAAAACTCTCAGGAGGTTGACAAAACACCAAAAGGCTATTGCCATTGTCTTTCTTTGATGCCTGTGGGATGAGGTGGGGGTGGGGCACGGTGGAACCAGTAGGGGAAAGAGAGAGGAGGAGGCACTGATTCTAAAGGAGCATCTATCTGCATGTTTCCTTATGGTCTAATGAGGACCATGGAGAGCACCGGTAGCTGCTCATCTGTTTCTAGAAGTGGCAGCTGACAGCAGAGAAAGAGTTGGAGAAAGGAGAGGAGCATGTGCTTTCTCTTTTATTTGAAGTCAACACTCTCCAGAGTCTGAAGAGGCTGGAGTTCTGCTATCCTGATAGTATTCCGCATTCTCAACTCTGCCTGATAGTATTCCTCATTCTCGTCTCTGCTCTTCATCTGAACCCAAGTGTCTGCAGGTCAAGACAGGAATCCAACATCCGAGACCTGTTCAAACCACCTGCTGCTTCCCAAGGGGTCATGGGGAGGAGAAAGATGCAGAGGAAGCAGGCGTGTGTGTAGGAGGGTCTTTATGTAGATGGCCTCGAGAAAACGTGCGTGGATCTGTAGGGAGACTTGTGACTAGGGACCTTGTCTGACTGTGACTGGCTCAGAGCAAGCAACTGAAGATTCACAATTACCTTGGCAACCAGATAACAGGAAAAGCTGTTACTTGGCAATTTTTACAGCCTCCTCTCCTCTCCCTGCATGTGATGTTTAGTCAACTGCAGCACATACACCAACATTCTCCCCTCAATAATAAGCTCCTAGGATCACAAGACTCTGCATGGAGAGACGTGAGGGGGAAACGAGGAAACGAGATCACGGACATGGGGACAGAGAAACCATGTTTTCCAGACACAGGCAAGAGGTTGTTAGAGATGAACACCTCTCATTGGTGACAAGAGAGATAGAGGTTCAGAACGGAGTGAAGCAAAGCAGGGATAACCTGGACCATGCCAGGTAACAGAATCCATTCATTCACAGAGGAAATAGCAGAACTGACTGCCATTTCTACCTCTGTCCTTTCCCTCCTTTTTCAGGGAGGGGCTTACTGTGGAAACACACATTAAGCCGTCAGTGTCCACAGGGTTTCTGGCAGGCACAAGCCTCCTTTCATTTCTTTACTGATGACACACAGTGCTGCATGCCTACAGTTTCTCAGGCACTGTGCTAGGCCTTGGGGCTTCAAGTCAAACACAGAGTTCTTGCATCACTGAATGTAACCTGTCAGTAGGGGAGACTCGTTTTTAAAAAGAGAACCAAGAGAGTTGACCACCTGATCCTGGATAGCCAATTGGAAGGGCTCTTCCCTGGGGATGACTATTTTCTCCCACTCCCAGCATTCCTTAGTGGCCTGGAGTTCCGAATTTAAAGCTGAGCACTTGTTATTTCCATCTTCCCGGGTACAACGTCTGTTGGAGTCATCTTTGTTCAGGCCTTGTTTAGGTAGTCATGTCATTGTGACTTCATGGGCATAGCTTCCAAGACATTTCTAACAGACGCAATGTCATAGCACCCTTCCTGTTCCTCTGGCTCTTACAACGTTTCTGATCCTCTTCTGCAATATTTCCTGAGACTTGGGTACAGGAGTTGTGTTGTAGACGGATCAGCTGAGGCAGGAAACCACAGTATCACTTGTTCTCTGTATTTTAATTGGTTGTGATTTTCTGTAATAGTCTCTTGGCCCAACCTGAAATCATATACATACAAATAACATTATATTGACTGAGCAGGTTATATTTATATATTTAGGAATATGTGTGTGTGTTTCAAAAATTAAGGAAAAATATATCACAGGTCATGAATTTGAGAGAGATCAAGGTGAAAGTGTGCATAGGAGGGATTGGAGGGAAAAAAGGAAAAGGGGAACTGATGTAATTATAGTACAATTTCAAAAAAATAAGTGAGATAATACAAGAGTTTCCCATTAGAATCAATGCATACTGCAAAGCAAGGCACAGACTCACTTTTGTTTGGAGGCTAGGGAGGGGCTTCTGAGGAAGTGTCACTGGAGTCCCCAGGAGAGGGATGGTTGGGTGTGTGGGGTGGGGAAGGGTGGTGAGGTAGGGAAGCTGAGCACTATTTGAAGAAACGGAATTAGAATGAAGTGGCTTCCAAGGAGTGTAAGCAGAGTTACAAGAATGAGGGTCCATAGAGAAGTCAGATGAAGTAAGGGCTTGGCGGTTCAGACATGTTTGGGTTTATTTTCAGCACAACAGAAAGCCACTGAGAGGTCTTAAGCTTGGTGAGATGGGATTTATAATTTCAACATGGTTGCCAGGGATAGATCAGATGGGAGAGGTACCAGGATGGAAGGATGTGGATTTCTTGGTGCATTATTTTGATCCAGATGAGAGATGATGGGGACCAGGTGAAGAATACATACTGGCTTTCCCAGAACAAGGCCTGGACTCCAAGTCCTTTCATGTTTGCTTGTACATTCTCTTTTAAAGGGAAAACGTACTGTACAGTGGAACAAAGAGATGAACTCTTCTCTTGTGGATCCTGATTTTGCTGCTCCCCATGTGGATCTTGACAAGTCACCTCAACTAATGCCTAAAGAAGGAAGGTGGGCACAGATGGTGATCTCATGTGGTAAGTGTGATGCCAGGTAGAGAGCCACAGGTGCAGAAGATGAGTGGTACTTACTGAAAACTTCACATTTTGGTTGCTGATTTCTGCTTTTATGGGGTTGTGACAGGAAGGGATTTCCCTCTCCTCAGTAAGAAGCACGAATCTGGAACAATATGGGAAGATTTGGATTTGTGAAAGGAAATCTAAAAGTAGCCATAGATAGTAAACCTAAAGATTTTTAAGCAGTTTTGAAGTTATAAGCTACAAGTTGGAAAGAAAAACACACTGTGGTTACCAAAAACCATTGCATTTTGGAGCCACAGAAATGTGGGTCTAGAAACCTCTTTTCTACATACCAGCTGCATGGAACTCTAGAATGATAGCTAACTCTGTGAGTCATTGTCTCATCAGCAAAGATGTGCAAAAGTCATGCTCCCAACACAGGGTCATGGTAAGAGATGGCTGAGAAGACAATCTAATGGGCTTGCTTGGAGTCTAAGCTTGAGCAAGCGGAAGTGTGTGGCTGGAAACTCCTGCGTCAGGCCTTTGAATAGCCAGCTCTGAAGAAGGCAAGGGTAGCTGGCAACGGAAAGTGAGAGTCCATGGTCACTGGACGCTAAAAAATTTTGTTTGTCACAGCAAAATAACACACACACACATTGGGTGACTTACACAATAGATTGTTTTGCCTTCCATTTTTGAGGCTGGAAGTTTTCAGGATTCCTATAGGATGGTTCCTGCTGAGACTGCAAGGGAGAATCCAGCCCAGGCTTCTCTGCAGCGTTTGGAGTGTGTCGGTTGTTCTTGGTGCTCCTCAGCTTGTAGAATTGTCACCCTGACCTCTGCCTTCACATTCCTATGGCATTTTCCCTATGTGTGTGTCTTTGTGTTCTAGTTTCCTGTTTGAGGTAAGAGCTCATTTGCAGAAACCTTTCTTTCTTTCTCTCTGAAATAGTTTAAAAGCCATTCCATATTTTAATTTCAAAAAAAGCCTTTAGTATAAGAAGAACTGGGTTATTCTAGAAGAAAATGCATATTCCAGGACATGCAATATTCAATACGATGAATCTACACTTGGCCTTCAAAATAGCTAAGGATAGATTTTATTTTTGCTTAGTCCTAATTTTAGTGTAGGTGAACCTCAATCCTTCAGCATTTGGAAGTTATATTATATTAAAAAGTAAGCCTTAGGCCTCTGGGAACTAGAATCCAAATTCTCAACCCCAGATAGATAGCACACTTTCTGAAGGCCATTTGCTTTTATGACCAATCAGTTCAGAATTAATGAGAACTACTTTGCATAGCTATCACTTTATCACCTAAAACTGTACCTTGTGAGAATTCTCCCCAACTCACCTTGTAGGTATAGATTATCAAAGTCAATTTTTTTTTTGGTTCCTAACTCTTTACTGTTTTAGCCTATGAACCTTAGACCTCAGAGATAATTAACTTTTAGGACCCTCAATTTTTGAGGATTTATCAGATTAAATTAAAACCACCAGTCAAATTGGGGTTATGGCTCAGTGTTTCAGTGCTTAGGTACGATGTACAAGGCCTAGATTTGATCCTATAGCAGAAATTAATTAAGAAACAAAACCAGTGATTACTCTGGTAAACACTCACAGCATCTGGAGACCGCTGGGGGGCTTTGCCAAACTAACTTTAGATGCTACTGTGGGGTAAGGGACTTATAAAATAAGAAAAAAAATTATGCTGATTGCACAAATAGCTCCTTCTCCTGAAGTGTTGCCTTTTTTTTTTTTGTTTTTGGGTGGTTTCTAGAAAAATATGTACATATGTCTGTCAATTAGGTATCTCCCTGATAGCAAACCACAGAAACCACTCTACTCAAGCCCAGCTTGGTGAAGCAAATAATTTATTATGGTTACTTACAGGAGCACGGCTGACACAGCAACTGTATCATCTAAAAGTCCCCCACCAGGATGTGTGATGACTGCTAAAAGCTTCATCCCTGGATCTCCTCACCCACTTTTCAGGAGGCTCCAGATTCTTCTCTTCCTGCAGTTGTTTGTTGTTTGCCTAATCTTGTAGGTAGGTACAGGAGTCCTGTCAGTTCCCTGGGCTCCTTGAGTCGGATGAGCCTCCCTCCTCTCTCCAGGTTGGTATGGTTCAAGGAGGAGGAAATAGCCACACAAGCCTTCTCGACACATAACAGAGGTCGTATGAACAAGATCCTCAGATGGCACGTGATGACCAAGTTTAAAAATTGCCAGTTTTTGTTGTCCTCAAAGGCTCTTCAGTCATGAAAACTATTTGTGGTCTCTAAAGGACAGAGCAATGAAATTTTTATTGTCATAAACAAAAACCTTGCAGTCTTGCTCAGATGGCTGAAGACTCCTGCTGTCTTGGGGACCATTATGGCAGAGCTATTAATGTTAATTCCATTCAAAACCATGCTTGAGTTGCAATCTCACTGGTTTATCTGAGGGCTAAAGGGCATTAAAGGAATTCCAATTTTATTTGGTAATTCCAACTCTTACTAAGAAGTTAATTTCTTAGTAAGAAAATGAAAACAATGACTTGCCAATATGACAGTGTGGTAAAGCTTTGTTTTGAGTTCCCTGCTTTATATAAACAACATGGTGGAATAAAATTGGATCAGTTAGAATGCACCAGTTGCAGAATATTTGTTTAACTATACAAAGATGTGCTGCTTTTGTTTAACTATGTAAAGCTGTGTTATATGTGCTTATGTTGTGGAATATTTTTAACTATACAAAGATATGTTGTATTTATTCAACATATATAAAGATGTTTTATTTATATTTAAAAATGTTTTATTTTTTTAAAAATATTCATTTATTTATTATGTATAAAAATTCTGTCTGTGTGTATGCCTACGTGCCAGAAGAAGGCACCAGACCTCATTACAGATGTTTGTGAGCCACCATGTGGTTGCTGGGAATTGAACTCAGGACCTTTGGAAGAGCAAGCAATGCTCTTAAC
This sequence comes from Dicrostonyx torquatus, assembly GCA_028555095.1. Classification (NCBI taxonomy): domain Eukaryota; kingdom Metazoa; phylum Chordata; class Mammalia; order Rodentia; family Cricetidae; genus Dicrostonyx; species Dicrostonyx torquatus. The sequence goes on along the minus strand of JAQHUG010000391.1, from coordinate 415,006 downwards.
TGCTGAGCCATCTCTCCAGCCCTGTATTGCTGTTTCATCTTGCCTGCCTACCTAAGGCACCTGATTGGTCTAGTAAGAAGCTTAATGGCCAATAGTGAGGGAGGAGATATAGGCAGAACTTCCAGACAGGGAGAATAAGTAGTAGGAGAAATATAGGCTTAAGAATGAAAGAAAAGCAGACAGGGAGATGCCAGGGGACAGACAGATAGGCATGGAGGAAGCATAAAAGTAGAACGTGTGAATGAGAAAAGGTAAAAAGCCCCACAGCACAACATAGATGAATAGAAACAGGTTAAATTTAATTAAAAGAGCAAATTGGACAAGTCTAAGCTAAGGCTGAACATTCATGATTAATTAATAAGTCTCTGTAACTTTATTTGAGGGTTGTTTGGTAGTCCAAGAAAATTCCAGCTACAGATGGCACTCAACATGGGGACTGAATTTCCACATAAGGCCCAAGAAAACTGACAAAAAAAAGGTACAGCTCCTTTAAGAGGTGCTGTTGTGCAGCAGAGTATTTAAGCAGTCAGTATGCTAAGCAGAAAAAGCAAGCTAAGTAATAATGCCTGCCACATGTGGGCACCAGCTTCCTAGAGTTGGGACAGTTATATGTAGCTCTTGGTTAAAGACAGCTCCCAGTTAAATTCAGCTCTTGGCCAGGCCCTTAAGTTTAAGGCTCAACTCTCACAGACATAACAAGGGAGCAGAATCAGTCACCAGAGCCTCTAGGTGTAGGGTCTAGCACCTGCTTAGTTCACAAGATCAGAGAAAGCTATAGGCACACAGTAAAACAGGTCCAGATTGAAAAGACCTTTAAAAAGGTTGCAGCGTGTGTAGATGCTTAAGAAAAAAATTAACTGGATATAGACAGTCACAGAAAAAAATAGTTTAAAAATAAGTAAAGTCTTTAAAGAAATAATAAAGTTATATAAAAAGTATAAGCTATGTAAAGATGGAAAATACACAGTGAGTCTGGATCCTCTATGGTGCTTTGTTGACTTTGAATTTTTTGAATGCTGGTGAATGAACAACAGCTGCTGAGAGACAAGGGATTGTAAAAGAAATTGCTGAATTAAACCAGCCTAGATACTTTAGGGGTATTTATCTTTAAAATGGAATTCGGAAAATGTATTGCATTGGGGGAGAGTTTATGCTTTTGTTTCCATGGGAAATAAAAAAAAATTGTGGATTTCTTCAAAATTAGTAGAGACCAGATTTGATGGGGGGAGATATCCTGAAAATCTTGGCTATAGATATAAAGAAAGAAATCTAGAAAAACTACAAGACAGGTGACATATATGTTGATCCCTTCACATGGGAACAGCTCTGAAACTAGGTGAGACCAGATAAATCTTGTTGGTTACAGAGTCCTCATGACTTATTATTACATTCCATTCTTCCATATGGCATGTTTAGAGGTTTGGTTATACAGTTCAAACAAACTTACAAAGTTGAGAGACATCTTTTATCTGTTCAAATATAAAATTAAAAAATTCTTTGACTGGCTTGTATACAATGCATATACCATACTTGTGTTAAGACAGATAGGTACATTACCTTTGAAAGTCTGTGTGTTTTCAGAGCAAGGGGACTAGTCACCAATTAAAATGGGTAGCCCAGGTGATCTAGTCTTTCAGAGTGCCTCTGTGGTACTTTCCTCAGAGTTCTGTGTTCAGAACAACTTCAAGGCTGCTAGCTGAGATGATCTAGCCTCACAGACTATTCTAGCCAGGACTTCAGATAAGCCCTTCACTCCATTACACAGAGATTGGATGTGGTGGTTTGAAAGAAAATGTTCCCCAAAGGGAGTGGCACTATTAGGTGTGACCTTGTTGGAAGAATTGTGTCACTGTAGAGCAGGCTTTGATTGTGTCCTTTGTTTAATTTTCACTCAATGTGATAGTCAGTCGACTTCCTGCTGCCTTCTGGTCAAGATGTAGCCTAGCATCATATCTGCCTGAATGCTGCCATGCTCCCCATCATGAAGATAATGGATGGAACCTCTGAAACTATAAGCAACCACTTCAATTAAATGTTTTCTTTGTAAGAATTATTGTGGTCATAATATCTCTTCACAGCAGTAAAAACACCTAACTAAGACACTGCACAACAAATATAGCTAGTTATTTTAGGACTTGACCATTATCTCAATTTTCTCAGAGCCCCCTGGGAATGTTTTCATCCCCAGACTACAGGAAGCAGTCTATAGAACACAATGCCCACATTCCCAAGATGTGGGGTGGGTGGTTTTTAGTCATTCACTTGGTTATGGATATTTGTCATTGTTTAGTGATGATATAGGAATATATGATAAAAAGACAACTATTCATCTTAAATATTTTACATTGGTATGATTTTTGTATAATTATGCAAATTTAAGGTTATTTTTGTTATATCATATATATGTTTATACTCTTGCTTAAGGCATTGTACCTATAGAACTCATTAAAAAATGTAATATAATGTTCTAGTCTTTAAAAGCTGTTATTATAAACTGCTTGGGAAAATTTAAAAATATAGGTTAGTAGTTAGTCATCTATAACAATAAAACTTGTAGTCACATTAGTTATGTTTTCAAGATTAAACAGATATATTTTAGATAGATAGATGATCTTCAAATGCTTCAGAGACCTACAGAATATGGAATTTAAGATGTTTAATAATCTAAGACTTTTAATGACATTGAGACACATCTGCTCCTGGCAGCACCGATCTACTTCATAAAAAGATGAGGGGTGCCAAAGACCCTCAACATGGAGTTTGCTTTCATTGTAGCAAAACTAGTCATTTAGACAAGAAACTTCCCTAGCCTTGACTACTGACAAGCAGGAAAGAAAAGCAGCAAAAAAAAAAAAGGCTGCCAAACTTTGCTAAGACAAGATAGGACAGTCTTTCAAAATTCCTGCTTCAGTGAAACATCTGTCAGAAATTCTAGGCCCTATGTATTGTATTATAGGCCAAAGATGAATGACCCAATGTTGCAGAGAAACTTTGGGTGACTGTCCAGACAACCAGCTACATCTTTCATTTTTATAGTTTTGGCAGACGCTTTCTCTGCACTTCTTGTTTACTTAGGTAATATTATATTCTTCTCAGTTTTCTGATGGAGTTAAAGACAAGATAGTTATAGTTCCTTGTTACCAAATTCAGCAAAGAAACTTACATAAGAGATGTAAAGTTTATAAGGTTGAGAAACATAAAATCTTAAATTGTTTATCTAAAAATGTTTTGAGGTCTAAAAAGATAATTTTAGGTTGGTAATACAAGTTAAGATAGAAAAGAAATTAGGTACACACTTTGGACTCACCATGATAAGATAATTAATGGGATATTTTCTCTGAGTTTGCCAAATACAAATGGACTGGATATTGTAAATTAATTCTTACTTGATAATTGTTCTTACTGCATATAGTCTTACTATACTAAAGTTAAAACTTTTCCTTTTATTTAAAAAAATTGGGAAAATGTTGCAGAATATTTGTTTAACTATGCAAAGTTGTGTTGCATTTGTTTAACTATGTAAAGATGTGTTGCATTTGTTTAATTATGTAAAGACATATTGCTGTTTTGCCTTGCCTGCCTAAGGCACCTGATTGGTTTAATAAAAAAAACTGAGTGACCGGGCTGGAGAGATGGCTCAGCAGTTAAGAGCACTGACTGCTCTTCCAGAGGACCCGGGTTCAATTCCCAGCACCCACATGGCAGTTCACGACTGTCTGAAAATGCAGTTTCATGAGATCTGACACCTTCACACCAATGCACATATAATAAAGTTAAATAAATCATAAAAAGTAAAGGGAAATACTTAAAAAAAAACTGAGTGACCAATAGTGACAGAAGAGTATAGGCAGAACTTTCGGGCAGTCAGAGTAAGTAGGGAAAGGAATTTAGGGGGAAAGAGAAGGAGACAACAGTGAGATGCCAGAGACCAGAAAGACAGACATGGAGGAAACAAGAAATTAGAACATACAGAATAAAAGAAAGGTAGAAATCTCTGAGACAAAACATAGATGAATAGAAACAGATTAAGTTAAAAGAGCTAATAGCTAAAGGCTAAACATCCATAATTAATAATGTATTTATTTGGGAGCTAGTTGGTGGCCCCCCAAAAGTTTCAACTACAGGACTCAGCTGCCCCCTCTACCATTCCCCCTCTACCTTGTGTTCAGAATCCTGACCCACAGATCCAAACCTGTGTCCCTGGAATGCAGGTTGTTCTCACTTCCTTCCCTCCTTCGTGTTACTAGGGGACATCAGTTTCTTACCACTCAAGGCCACACCCCAGTACTTCCCATCTAGTTCTGGCTTCCTTTTCTCTTGATAACGTATGTCCATCCTGACTACTGCTTTTTCATAAGCTGTCTCTTCCTCCTGGACTCTGCTGTCAGCTTGAAAGCACTGTTAGTTTTGCTGACTACTCTACCCACAGAGCCCAGGACTGCGTCTGACAAAACATATGTGCTCAACCATTTCACCCATAAGTAGCATTGCGAGTTTGGGGAGGGGGTGTTGTACTATTTTATTTCTTATAGATGGGTTGGGGAGATGGTCTCTTTAGTCTTGTGTAACACACTTCCAAAATGTAAAGTGTAGAGAGAAATGAGGAGGAAAAGCTGATAAGATTGCCCACCCTTTCCTCTGCTGGAGCTCCTGTGATAAACACCAATGACAGCACAAGAAGGCCTCACATATGGTAGGTTCTGCTCACACTTCTCACAGCCTGATTGGGAGGGAGTGAGAGGCTCTAGACAGGGCCCTTAGCCCTACCCCCAAACAACTGAGAGGCTCATGCACAGAGAAACTATCAACTGTAGGTTTGACCATCAGACAGGCAGAACCATGGACAGTGTTATTATAGTGGTATCGACCTGGGAAGGGCCAAGCCCCCAGTGATAGCACCGGAAGCACCTCGGCTTTCCAGCAGCACTCCGAAGAACCTCCTTTCCACTCTTGTCGTTCAGGAAAACTGTTGGTGTTCATTCTCAGTGCCACCCCCATTAACCAGTGGGACTTTCAACAGACCATTGCAATTTTAATTATTTAATAACAAACAATTACTTATAATGCCTACTATATGTCAATAACTCCTTTAAGAAAGTGCAAAGAGGTCAGGACCATGAAGGGTTCACCCACTGAAACAGTTTGCCTGAGCTAATGGGGAGCTCACCAACTCCAGCCAGACTGGGAAGGAACAAACAAAGGACCAAACTAGTCCCTCTGAATGTGGTTGACAGTTGCATGGCTTCGGCAGACTGAGGGGCCACTGGCAGTGGCATTGTGATTTATCTCCACTGCATGTACTGGCTTTTTGAGATCCTATTCTCTTTGAATGTATACCTTGCTCAGCCTAGATGTAGTAGGGAGGGCCTTGGACCTTCCACAAAGCAAAGTGCCTTATCCTCTCTTAGGATTGGAGGGGGTGAGGTGGGAGGGTGTGTGGAGGGAATGGGAGGAGGGGAGGGAGTGGGAATTTGGATTGATTTTTTTAAAATTTAATAAAAAAATAAAATAAAAAGAAAGTGCTCACGGACTGAAGAGGTGGCCCAGTGGTTAAAAGCACCTGCTGCACTTCCAGAGGACCTGGGTTCAGTTCCCAGTACCCACACGATGTCTCACAACTATCTGTAACTCTAATTCTAGGGGATCTGATGCCTTCTTTTTGCCTTTCCTGCACACTGTATGCATACACATATGTCCATTCAGGGGAAATGCTCATACATATAAATAAAAATGAAATAAAATAGTCAAAATAGGAGGCCTTTTTATTCTCCCAACACCCTCTAGGGCAGTGGTTCTCAACCTTCTTAACGCTGCAACCCCTTGGTATAGTTCTTCATGCTGTGGTGACCTCCCCAACCATAAAACCATTTTTACTGCTACTTCATAACTGTAATTTTTCTACTGTTATGAATAGTAATATAAGTATATGATATGCAAATGGTCTTAGGCAATCTGTGGAAAGGTCATTCAAACCCGAAATGGGTTACAACCCACAGGTTGAGGACCACTGCTCTCGGGTCAGCGTTATTGTTATCCCCATTTATAGAGGAGGAGAGTGAGACTAATTGCTTTGCTCAAGGTTAAGTGAGTGCTTGTGTATGGTGTCGATTCCACACTCGAGCAGGCTGACTGTTTACACCTGTGATTATACGCTCATTAACTGAATCCTGGCCCATAGTTCATAGCGCAGAGGAACTGATGGCAAGGTGAGAGGTTTCTAATCTCCTCACCCCTCAGGTTCAGCTGGCCCCATGGTCCAGTGTTTCTTAGAAAGAGGCAAAAAGCAAACGCCTGTCCCAGGACAGTCCAATTCTGATCTCCCATGTGACTGACAACTGTGGGGTCTTACCTACACCTGCTGTGGAGTTAATGTCTCCTAAACGACTGTTCAGTGGGAGAAATAGTATCTAATTACTTGGCCTTTGTCTCCTTGTCCTTTTCCTTAACTGCTGGGGAGAGACCCAACAGAAAGATGCTTTCTAGAGACAGCAGTTTAAAAATATACCATAGCAAGTCTGCTGAAAGTCCAATGGTGTTACTAGATATGGGAGCAGGGTAAAGGGAAGTTGGATTTGATCAGCACATGCTATTTGGAAGCACACGTGAAACTGCACCAATATGTATAGCTGATGCATGATACTCAAAAGCAAAAAGTGAAAAAGAGCTACTTGGTGATAGTTCAAATGAGAATGGCCCCCATAGGCTTATCTATTTGCAGGCTTAGTGCCCAGTTGGCAAACTGTTTGGGAAGGATTAGGAGGTGTGGCCTTACCGAAGAATATGTGTCACTCAGGGTGGGCTTTGAAGCTTCAAACTCTCACACCAGGCCCAGAGTTTCTCTCTCTGCCTGCTGCCTGTGAATGAGGAAGTAAAGCTCTCAGTTCCTGCTCAGTACCATGTCTGCCTGCTGCAGTCATGATGATCATGGACCAACCCTCTCAAACTGTAAGCAAGCCCCCAGTTAAATGTTTTCTTTTATAAAAGTTCCCTTGGTCATGGTGTCTCTTCACAGCAAGAGACCAGTGACTAAAACAGTCTGATCTGGCTTTGAAACCTCAGACTGGATTTTTACTTTTCATTATTCTCTGAAATTCTACTATGGTCTTGATGTCACAGAAAGGACAGAGCCTTAAACTTTTAAACTACATGCATGTAGCAGATGAGTGTCCCAAACCAATGTATACCAGCCACCAAACACCTAGTACCATACTAAAGTACTAAAGTACAAGTTCTGGTTCTAGAGATGTGATGAATCCTGAGATTCTCATTGCTAGCAAGTTCCCTTGCGGTGCTAATGAGCTAACCAGAAGCCACTCTTAGGTCAAGGTCCTAGACCATTTCTGTCACCCTAAGAAAAGGAAGACCTCTACAGAGGGAAGATAATTTTCAACATCAACCTTTTCCTCTCCTGGATTAAAAACAATTCAGAATGAATCTATTATATATCTTTGTGTGCCTGTATAGGATAGTTGGAAAGACTTCAATGACTGGCTATAGTAAATGTGCATATTTAAATTATCCATGTATCAATAGCATATAAATATTTTAAAAAGATTATGTGTGTGTGTGCATGAGTTTATGTGCACTATGTGTGTGCAAGTACTCATAGAGGCCAGAAAATGGCATTACATCCTCTGGAACTGGAGTTGCAGGTAGTTATGAGGTGCCTGGTGTGGGTTCTGGGAACTAAGCCTGAGTCCTCTGCAAGACCCAGAATGTAAGTACTGTTAACTGCTGAGCCATTTCTCCAGCCCCTATATATCAACTTCTGATGTAGTAAGAAAGTGGTACCTGTGGGATGCTGAAAAGTGAGCAAATTTCAGTTCAGAAATCCTTCTTAAGTATATCAACCAAGAAAAACAAAAAGACACATAACACAGAGGAGGTAATGGGAGGCCGCAAGGTTCTGAGAAGCAATTATGGGCCAGTTACTCTCATATCTCTCTTGTGTTTATTGACTCTTCCCTTTTCAAAGGTTTTCTGAGAGGTAGGTGTTGCTATACTCATTTTATAAGGGACACAGGGTAAAGAGTCTGCATGACCCAACTTGTATGGAGAGGAATTGAGATTCAGGTCTGCTTAAAACTCATGCATCTGTGCATCTTTTGCATATCCATTCTCCTACTCCAGCATCCTGTGAAGGTCCAGGGAACCACCAGAGAAGAAGCAGATAAAAAGGAGACACTCAGACAAAGCACGTCAAGTTATTGGCACATGAGAATGCCAAGCTAGGTTGGTCTGTAGCAGATGAAGAAGGCCAAGGCTAGGCTGGTCTGTAGCAGATGAAGAAGGCCAAGGCTAGGCTGGTCTGTAGCAGATGAAGAAGGCCAAGGCTAGGTTGGTCTGTAGCAGATGAAGAAGGCCAAGGCTAGGCTGGTCTGTAGCAGATGGAGGAGGCCAAGGATAGGTTGG